>APFE030373089.1:0-22607 GCA_000404065.3 Pinus taeda
TGGGGTTAAGAGAAATACCATACCTTTTACATCATTGAAATATTTGGTTCAAGTCATGTAAATGATTAGACCTCTCTTTAGAGAATATAGTTATATCGTCTAGGTAGACGACTACTGTTCGATTAATCAATCCCCTAAAAGCTGTATCCATAGCTCTTTGGAATGTCGCTCCTACATTTATAAGTCCAAAAGGCATCTTTTGATATGCATATGTTCCCCATTTTGTTCTAAATGTAGTTTTAAGCTGGTCATCAGGATGAACCAAGACTTGGTTGTATCCTGAAAAACCATCTAGAAAGGACATTAATTCAGAACCTGCCACTGATTGAAGTATTTGCTCCATAGTAGGCAATGGGAAATTGTCTTTCAAGCTTGCTCTGTTCAAATTTCTGAAATCAATACAAATTCTAATGTCGCCATTTTTCTTCCTGACTGGCACCATATTAGAGACCCAGTTGGAATGTCGGACTGGAAAGATAATCTTGGCTTTAAGGAGTTTGTTAAGCTCCGACTTTATCTGGCTTTCTAAATTTGGGTGTATTTTCCTTAACTTCTGCTGAATCGGTTTCTGATCGGGAAGCATTGGAATGGTATGTTGGATAATAGATGTATCATAAGTCTTCAAGTCATCATATTTCCAAGCAAAAACTTGTTTATTTTTTCTTAACAGTTTAATGAATGCTTCTTTCTCTTCTACAGAAAGTCCTAATCCTAAATTCACATTTTGAGGAGCTTGCTCAGTGCCCAAATTTATCAATTCAAACCTTAGGGTAGAGCTTTGGATCTTTGTATTAGTTACAGGTTTAAATCTGTCTTTTATATCATAAAGATCTTCTAGCTTTACCACAGGCTTAGGAATTGCGTTTTCCTGAGGTGTTTCTTTTATTTGAGAGTCATGCTCATCTTCTTCAATGATTTGGTTGTCATAAGACTTCTCAGAAGTTAAGAATTGTAAAATATCATCATCATGATTAAATACTCTCCAATTAGTGACATTATCAGGAATTGAAGGCCTAAAAATCAACTCTACAGAAAATCTATCAGGGCTGTAGTCTTCAGAAGGTAGAAGCCTGGAGGCTACATTGGCTAGTAGGTCGGCTGCCGAATTCTGGGACCGAGGAATGGAGGAAATGTCAAATGCTAAAAAATGTGAGGTAAGGTCTTGCACTAGCAATTGGTAATGCTTAAGGTGATTGGAAAGGCAATGAATTGCATTCCTAACCTGTTTAACAATAATTTTAGAATCGCCGCATACTTTTAGATATTGCACTTTAAGGCCGATTGCTTTATATAATCCCTGAACTAAAGCTTCATATTCGGCTGTGTTGTTAGTGCACTCAAATTCTAATCTGCAAGAGAGCATTGTCTTTTCCCCATGTGGACTAACCAAGATGCATCCTGCTCCTGAGCCTTCACTGGACTTGGAGCCATAAAAATACAAAGACCAAAATAAAGGAGTATTAACAATCATATTTACAGTTTTCTCATCATCATTGAAACACCTAGACTTATTTGTTTGTGAAAATTTTTCAATATGAGATGTAAAATGATTAACTGAGAAAGGGGAGGATTGGGCAACAAAGTTGCCAAAGAATGACTCTGATGAATAATTTCCCAAAATGTTGTTGTTGAAAGCTACGGGATGGTTTTCTTGTTCAAAATCAGTAACTGTATGGGTCATATGTTTTTCTCGATCAATCTTTATTTGATTTGGCTTACCTTTATAAGGAACCCACATGTGTGACCAATCAGTAGAAATATACCCATGCAATTTTTCGGACAAATCCCTACTCAAAATTAAACCGTAAAACTCAGGTATATCAGCTATTAGAATGTCAATTCTTTGTACTATTCTGGGATCAACAGACAACCTGATAGTTACGGAATTAATCTCTCTGACTACCTGCACTTTAGTTCTATCCAACTGTACAATATGGATGGCAGACTTCTGGGGTTCTATGTTCAATTTGGAACAAACTGAAGCTGGCATTATGTTGGATGATGCCCCTGAGTCAATTAAACAGTTGTGCAGGTTTTTGTTATAGATTTCATAAGTCAGAAGGAAGGGTGGAGTATGAGAATTTGATCTGTCTCCAATCAGAACTGAATCGGTAGCTTCAACCATACCTGGAGGAGGTTGGCCTGAATCATTAGCAGCTTTCGAACTAGGAAGTGGTGTGGAGGGAACAACATTCAATTCTTTAAGAAGTAATTTTTGCTGATGCTTTAGCTTACTAAGTTCAAACATGGTTATGTTTGCCTTAGTTTTCTTCATGTCATCAACAATGTTATATTCCATTGAATCGGATACCACTAATGTTTTAGATGTTGAAGGAGAATTAGAAGTTGAAGGCTGGTTTTGGGGGACTATTGCAGGTGATTTCTTTGGAGGTACTTTTTCCTTTGTGGTGGCAGCACCTGCACTCCTTTTCTTTGAAGTCGCCTGGACAGGTTCAGAAGTATTTTTACTTCTAGTGGTTACTGGGAAGGCTTCTTCTTCATTATCAGTATCAGAATTGGGGAGTATAAAATCCCACATTCCATGACATTCAGCTACTTCTTCTTCATTGTCAATTGGTGGGGTTGCCTCTTCTTCTTCCTCCTCTTGGTCTGAATCTGTGTTAGATATGACATTGGGTGGCTTTGTTTCAGTTTTCTTATAAGTCCTAAATGGTCTTTTGTTTGAAGTTTCGACCACTTGTTTCTTTATGTCAATCATTTCGTTAGACAAAGTTTTCAGGACCTTTTGCAAACCTTCCATGTCATATGGGTCCTTTGGGCTTTTCTTCTTGGAGTCTTCTTTAAAAGAGACTTTTTTAGCTTTTCTGTCTTCCAAGGCAGCTTTCTTTTCTAAGGCATTGATGCGTTTTTCCACAGCAAGTGCTTCTTTCATATTTTCGGCTAAGGTAGGTTTCCCATCCCTATCTACAAAAATGGCAATATTGGCAGGTAGGGCAGTGATATACCATTCGCTTCGAATTTGTTCACTCGATTTGGAAGCTGTAGGGATTTTGTTCAGGAGTTTATTGAAATGAACATTAAATTCCTTAATTGGTTCCCTATGCTCTATTCTTAGATTGGAGAGATCGTTTATTAGAGTAGCCAAAGACCTATCATCTCCATACTTAGTAAGGAACTGCACTTTGCAAGTGTTCCAACTGGTAATAAAACCAGAGGGTAAAGAGAAATACCAGGATCCTGTTGATCCTTGCAAAGTGTAAGGGAAAAGTCTAACAACAACATCTTGTTTTGTTACCCCTTTCAAGTTGACTGCCAACATGAAATTATTAATATGCTCCTCGGCCTGGGTTCCATCTTCTGGATTAAACTTGGGGAGCCATTTCTCCGGATAGTCTAGTAATGGATGCAATGGTGTAGGCATATGGACTGCACCAGGTCTGGTCCATGGATCTGCCATTGTAATAGTACCGATGGTTGGTATTACTATTGGGATTCCAGAGGTATGGGAAGGAGATAATATCGAGGAGTGAGTAGATTGAGATGTTGAGGCTTCTGTTCCCTGGTGGACAACAATATGGAATGGAGGAGTGGGTGGTTGACTTTGCAGATGGGGAGATGAAATGGATGATGTGGAAGAAAGTTCTCCACCATCAGATCCTTCAGTGTATTTCTTGGCCTTTTTCCTTTCGGGTAAAGGGAACTCAATGGGTTCAATACCAAGCTTTTCACTTTGGAGTCTAGTAAGTGGATGAGGTAGATTGAACTGCGAAGTCGCACTGCTTTGTGATACCTCAGATTTCTGTGGGGAAATCGAGAAGCTCTGAAGTTTGTGGATAAGAGACTGGACTTCAGGGGATTCAAGACTTAATTGTTCTGGAGTATGATGGGTGTGAGCAGTGTTAGTTGATTCCTCTTCTTCTTGATTGCGTGCTGGAGAACCAGCATGCGATCAAGAATAACGAGGAGATTTGGAGGGATAATTACTCTTAGAATGGCTTGCAGATTTGGGTTTGCTTGCCATTCACAGTCAGGGCCCTCCTTCTAGCGCCAAAAATGTTGATGCCTCGAAAATCACTGCAACAACATTGGGGAAACCACCCGGTCCAGACCTTAGTACAACTCCTTTTCCGTTTGGGGTAGTGGCTCCGACTGGGGATAATGGGACCAGTTTCCCAGAAATAGATAAATGGGATGAATGAATGGTTTATAGATTACACTAGCGGTGAGCGAAAGGCTAAAACTATTGACAGAAATATAAAGAGATGAAACTATCTCGGGAATCTATTGAGCTCTAAAGTGTAGCATTTGATGTTTTATGTCTAAAATACAAGCATAAAGATGATTGTATCTTCACAACATAGATATTAAATCATTTAAGATTGTTGTCCTTAAATAGTTAAGCAGAGCGATTGAAGCGAAATTACCACACTTTATACATTTATATCATTGTCATACACATGATTAAAAGCAAAGGCAGATCACTAAACACCCAATAGTGGAATGAATAAGATTTGTTGTTATAGCGCATGCATATAATCAACGATAGCAAGAATAATTACATAACAATTCATATTAACGGAATGAATTCAAACATAGATAGAAATACCATATGAGCTGCGTGACACTCCCAGATATCAATCGCTATGTGCAGTTCTTCCTTTAACGCAAAAACATTCTTCAATCAACGACAATAGTGCACAATTGCATAAAGAAACTTCCTTATTAAAGTAAGAACAACTGGTCGAGTTTCATAAAAGAATATCAACTGAAGCACAGTAGTGCAAACTTCAGTCTATTAAGTCTCTTACAAAATTTTACGACCCTTTCCAAAAACATGAAAGGGTCTATAAATAAAATACTAATTTAAATATCTACTAAACAGAAATGCTACTAAATTGATATCAATAACTTTTGATCCTATTTTGGCTAGCGATCTGGCAATCTGGCGGGTGATTCATCAAGTTGGCTGCTTTCATTTGAATCTAAGCTGATTAATTGCAAGCATTGGCTCAACTTTCAGAGGTTTGTTGAGGCGCGAACTGAGCTGGGCGGCATAGGTGGCATCTTGAATATCGGGAATCATACACCTGATGGCATCTGTTAAACATTTCAGGGCAGCTCTTTGTGTATGTGGCTTAATTAGGAAGAGCCAATACGCTTCCAAGTTTAAACTATTAATCCCGGTGATTAATCTTCCCTTTTCTTCTAACTCAGGATAACATGATTGCTCCAATGCATTTGTTGTTGTAATCTTTCCTGGTGTACATTGGGAAATCATATTTGCCAAGTAGAGAGTGTTGTTAACTAAATCAACTAGATTGCTAGAAGTTGATTTACATCTTGAAGCCACTCTCTCTGCTTTCATCACCTGAGTGTGCCATTCTGTGAAAAGTATATCCTTATGAGTTTCAAGTATCCTTGGCAAATTTGCTGCTTTTCCCTGATCAGAATCTTGCCAGTCAAGATGTGCAGTAATGGCCTCATCAGCTTGATTCAATTCATCCCTGGCTTTCTCTACCTGCTCATTTATAGATATAGTTAATTCGCACAGTGGCTCAGCTTGAGCGATCTGTTGACACAAGAGTTTAACCTGAGATATTAGCGCATTGTTTATCAATGATGCTTCTTTTCTAAACTCTTCCACTTGCGAAGCCCCTTTTATCTTTTCTAGCTGCGATGACATTTGAGCGATTTTCTCATCTTTGGTTTTTACCATTTGCTCATTCACTGCTTTCAACTTTTCCAATGCCTCTGTCAATTCTTTCTATTTTTGGATCACACTTTGATCGATCCTTTGCTTTTCTGCTTCCAATTGCTGGTTTAATTGATTATTCATTTGTTGTTGTGTCAGCAACTGCTCCTCTGCTTGCGCTGCCTTCTGCTTTGTCTCAGCCAATTCCGTCTGTAATGTGGAGATTTCTTGGTCCTTATTCTTCAATAGAAGGCTTACCTCCGATGTTTTGTCAATTGTTGCTGCCGAATAGGCTCCAGCATACTGTGACTATTTAGTTAGATCGTCGGAGGGGTCCAATTTCTCCTTCCATACTACATTACCCGTGACCGTTTTCTCTGGAAAGATAGAAGGTTGATCAATCCTTCGTCTTTTCCTTGATCGCTTTACAACTGCTCTATGCCTCGGGCTGTAGAAAACATCCAATGGAGGAATATCTTCTACCTACAGAATGATTTGATCGGTGGGATCTTTTTGAATTATCTCAACATCCTTAGACTTAGGTGGGCCGCTGGTTCCACTTAGAACCTGAGGTGAAGTAACGTCTTGCGTGTTGCTGGTCTTAGAAGTGTCTATATCTTTTGAGCATTTTGATCCACTGATGATAGAATCAAACTGCTGCCATTCCTGGAGCAATTTGGGGTCTGTGGTAGTGTCCACATTGACATTAGTAGTGGTCTGTTGCCCTTTCTCAGTTTGAGACTCCTTCTGTACTTCTTCCTGTTCTTTCTTCTTATGCTCCTCCTGTTCCCTCTGCTGTCTACCCTCATGCTCTTTCTTTAGCCGTTCTTCCTGCTCCTTCCTCTGCTTTCCCTCTTGTTCTTTCCTCTGCTTTTCCTCCTGCTCCTTATTATGATCTTTTGTTATAGCAGGAGGTTCCTTTAACTATTGCTGACCAGGCTCGCTTGACGATGTCGCTGGGGTCGTTGCTAATAAATCTAGAGGCAGAGTTTGCAACCTCTGCTCTCTAAGTTTATTAAATTCAGTCAACCCTTCGTCATTATATTTCATCCTAGCGAGTTCTTTAGCTTGACCTATTGTTTCAACTGAAGTGAACAGGTCATTGAACATATCTTCCTGATGCTCAAACGTTGTTAATTTGGCGTGTTCTAATGCGGCATAGGCAACTAGCTTTGGATCAAATGCCCTGTTTGGGATTGTGGCTAGAGCTAAAGATTGAATCTTTGTAGCTTCCTTTTCTGCATGTTTGAGATCATGCAGCGTAAAGACACCACACCTTAAGGGAAAAACGGGCCAGCCTCTTTTCTTTTCTTTTTTGAGAGTCTGTGTAGTACTCTCAACCATAATCTGATAGGCGATTTCTCTTGCTAGTAGCTTATCTAGAACATATAAAGGGAGACATGTGGGTTGGCTTGGCTGTCGTAAGCTCTGATATAGGTAAATTGCTCTTCTCCAAACCAACTAGCCACTACTGGTAAATCAAAGGAAGCTTGATAGGAAATTTTCGAAATGGGTTTATCAAAAATGGAATAGTAAATGGGCACCATAAAGCCATTACAGATTTGATACAGGTGGTTTTTGTAAGAAGACTTCCACAATTTTTGGTGATATATATGAATGGGCGAGGGGTCCTGTGCAGTCCACCTCCAACCGAGAATAGGAAATTCGGAATTGAAACATAATGTGTCTAAGATATATGCACCATAGTAAAATGGGGGAATTTTCCTTTCAGTGACCACAGTCTTATTTATAAAATCACGAATAGCTATTGCTAGTTTATCCGAGAGAATAGTAGCCCAATCCATAATTATACTGTTTACTGCTACCTCCATAAGAGGAACCATTTCTATGGTAAAACTAGCAAAGTCATGTAATCCCCATAACCTACACATCATTATACCCGCATAGCAATAAGGAGAAGCCAAAGAATCAACCGAGTACTTACCGGAAGATTCGTGTTTGTGCTTGTTCGGATTTTGTCTGCAATCCTTGATGGGTTTGGATTCAATTTCATTTTCGCTTGCAAGCTTCTCCAGGAAGGCGCTGTTGTATATTTTCTCTGGATCAGGCAAATGATACATTTGCCTTAAGTCATCTGCCTTGAATGATCCGAAAATCCTCCCATCTCTCATGCTAAAAGTTCTGTCCATGATTGGGATTTCTTCAATCGCCCATCGCACAACGTTTGTGTAGGGGAGAATTTGCTCCCTGGCTGCTATCCTGCGAAGGAAAGAGTCGGCTAAATCTTTGAGAGTACAATCAGACTTCCGTAGTGAATCCGCGGTAGCTTCTGTTACCGTCTTCTTTGGTTTCTCGGCTTCAATTAAGTCGTAAGTGCCTTGCCAAGTAACTCTGGTGAGACCCGTGCATGTAGTATAAGATATTAGACCCTTCTTCTTGTTTGCAGCAGCTTGTCCTGCGATTGGTGGATTGGAAGCACCCGCAGTCTTCTTAGATTTCTTACCCAACATGCTCAAACTCCTGTCTATGAATGAATTCTGCACAGAGAGGCAATTGTGCGTAATACAGAGAGATAACAATGAAAACTTGCAAGTGATAACATATGAATAGGTGCGCAGTAAGATATTCAGCTTTTAAAACGGGTGCGGAGACAATCCATAGAAAGATTTTAAGACATGATTCCATTAATTGGCCGTATAAAACCTGTCACCCTATAAATGCCCATTATATCGTTATTCGGGCGAGTAATCTCCTTAAGCATGCAATGGACATATTGGCGGCTGAGCGGAAGTGATTAAGCCTTAAATATGAATAAATTGAGCTTTCCAATCACTTTAACGTCTTTTTATCGAAAACTGTGCCTTATCGCATCCCATCGGGGGTATGACAAGCGCGCCTTAACAATGTATATTGGGTACCGCCGATCGCCGAATGCGATATCGCATCGGAGAAAACCTTTATGTGCATCAAGACTTAAGTAAAGGTAACCCGCTGATCACCGAACGCCGATTGCGCATCGCATCGGGGCAAATGGAATGGGGCACTTTTAGACATGCATTGGATATTGCCGATCGCCGAATGCGATATCGCATCGACGGAAAGCTTTATGCCACTTTATATATTTCTTATGTCATTGTGATATGTGATCTTGTGATCGCTTTATCGCAATGACCAAGATTCGTGTTATTTCTTTAAAAAGGGTTTGTTCAAAAAGGGTTTTATAAACGCATTCATTTGATTATCGGACTTTTTGATTAAGGGTTCAAAATTCATTATTTAGCAGTTGTTTACCTTTCCATCGTTGCTTAGAACTAATTATTTACCAGTTGTTTACTAGCTATGGAGTCATCAATAACGTTCCAGCTCTATATATAAATCTTTACAACTCATGTGTTGTATTGGCTGCAAGATCATGGGTGGTGGTACACCCTTAGGCTCTATATATAAATTTTTACAGCTCATTTGCTGTATTGACTGCAAGATCATGAGTGGTGGTAGACCCTCATGCTCGCAACCGGTTTCTTCAGACTCAGCTTTGGTGGGGGTGAAAGTTGAGTTGGGAAAAATTTGTAGCCCTAAAGGACTATAACCACAGATTAGACTATATCCCCAAAAATCATAAAGTTGTTGCCTCTCATTCAAAAATTTTTCTAGCTTTGGTGCTTTACAAAACTGTAAGTATATTTTCCCTCTAGATCATTGTTCTTACATGGAAAACAACTGTCTAATAAGCAAAACAACTATGTTATAGGAATTCAATGTGCAGCAAAGAGTTTGGGAAATGATTGAAATTTTTCAGCATGCCCTATTTGGGTAACGGATTATCATGTATAGTTGAATAATGTATCACTCTTGAAGAATGTTTTTCCTTTAAACGTTGTTATATATAGTGATTTGTTTCATGCATAATAAATTTTCCTAAAGTACTTTGAAATTGAAACAACAAATGTTTAGATAATTTTGAAATCAAATGAGAAAGAACATCAACATGGAATGGTAAAGCATGAAATGGCCGGTAATTTTCTTTTGACATCAACATGGAAGGTAAGAAAAGTAAATAATAAGACAGAAAGAGTAGATGCTTACTGATTTCAGAAAATTATGGTTATAACAACATTACCATCTGTAACACAGTGACGTTCATTTCAGAAAAGCTTTTTGATAAAATAGTTATAAATATTAGGTGAAATGAAAAACTAATTAATTTAATAATTATTTAAGTTAATAAACCACTAAAATTAATTTGTTGAATCTCCACTTTCTAATTTTGGAAGAGGGTGAATATTTGTTTTTCCAAGTTAGAGTAAAGCCTAAATTCAAGTTAGTTTCACTTGAGAGGAAAAAGTTAAAACATGAGGAAAAAATATACTCGAAAAGGTTAAAACATGTGGAAATGTTTTACTGAACACAATATACTGTCCTCAGAATTATAAGTTTTTAAATTTATTTTAAAATTACAGTAAAAAAATAATAAAAATAAATAATAACTTACAACAAATCGATATTTATCAAACATATATATATAATATAATATTGAAATTAAAATATTTGAGAATCCTAAATTTAAAAATGACTAAATATTCCATTTATTAAGGTTCCAAAAATTGAATAAAAATTTATTAATAATAATCAAGAAAATTAAATTACACATTAAATAAAATATTTATAAATATTTTGAATTTAAAAATAATAAAATCTATTAAGATTTCAAAATTTGAAGAAAAAGAAAAATTAAAATCAAAACAATATTTTGTTAATAAAAAGATTTGTTGTATGTAGTTTTCAAAATTGAATTAATCTTCAAATGTAACTCTGAGGAGTTAGGATTACTCAAAAATTACTTTGCAACCTTAGTAGACCCATGAGTCTGCCATGAACTAATCTTAGCCGTGAACCTAATCCCCTAACGATAACAGCAGCAATGCACACCACGGGGATGCGCACCACGTCTGGATGACAAAGGAAGCTGGGAGAGAAATAGCCTCCTACCCGGATGTCGTGGCAGGGGATTCCTGCCAAAATCCAAGCAATCAACCGCAAGCGCACGAAATGAACCAAATGACTCGACCTGTCCTGGGGGCGCGGTGACAAGCTCATACGAGGGGAAAATGCCTGCCATGTGCAGCACAGAAACCAAGATTTATCATCTTGATGAACAAACTGGAGAAATATAGAAGTTTCATGAAGGACCACTCGTTCATCTACAAGTTCATAGAAGTGTGGCTAATGTAGAAAGACCTTATCAAGTGGATACAATAGAAATGGGAACCCAAGGGCCAAATTGAACTAAAGTTGGGAACGAGAGGCTTCTTTACAGTAATCTTCTCAAACCTACAAGATAAAGAAAGAGTATTTGAAAATGACCCTTATTTCCATTATAATGCTAGTCTATTCATGAGATATTGGGATGTGTTATGACCCTGACAAGAGAAATTCCTAGCAGCCCCGGTATGGGTAAGATTATTTGGCCTCCCAATGGACTTTTGGGACCCATAAATTGATATCATTACTTCCATCCCAAAATTAGATCTGAACTTTGAAGAGGTTCCAGATGAGAAAAGTGGAGAGAGAATTGTTCCATCTCCAGGTTCAAAACATTATAACCACCATTCTCATGATAAGAAACCAATTTCCGTGGAGCTAGTAGGCAGTTTAGGTATGGATTTAACCTTGAGCTCCAAGCGGAAAAATTGCGGTAGAAAGTTTGATCTATCAAAAGCTCAGGTAAAAGCAGAGATGGATGTGGCAGATGGGAAACGAATGTCTATCTATGGGGTTCTTAGAGCTGTAAAACCCTGTGTGGAGGTTATAAAATGATTTTCCTTTCCTGGAACTGTAGGGGTTTAACGAGTAAACCCAAAAAACTGGCTCTCAAAGAGATGGTCCAGCGATATAACCCTGATGTCCTCATTCTGCAAGAAACTTTAGGTAGGAGTGAGGAAGTTTTGGCATCATTAAACTCTCTTCTCTTAGGTTGGCATTTTCAGGCTATGGATTCCATAGGACACTCGGGAGGTCTTGCCATGGGCATTAGGGTAGAAAGACTGAATTTGATTAACTTGTGGGGGGTGGGGCATGCGTTGGGTATGGAATTCCAATCCTCCAACATAGGATTTCCTCTGATGATTGTAAACATCTATGGCCCATGCCAAGGAAGAGTCTCTTTCTGGAATGCCCTCCTCTCCAAATCAGTGATGAGGAACCTAAATCTGGTGGTAGGCGGAAATCTCAATTTTTCTATTGGAAATGCTGAAACCTGGGGGCCATCAACCAAAGAAGACTCGCTATTAGATTTTTTTATGAATGCTCTCAATTCCCATAATCTGATAGATGTGAATTTGTTAAAATTAAGACCTACTTGGAGGAACCGTCGAACGGGTGAAGCTAGAATTGCAAAAAGATTGGATCGTTTTCTTCTTCGTGAAGATTTAGCTTCAAGGATTCTAGTATTCTATCAATGCGTGGGAGAGGGAGGAAACCCGAATCATTTTCCTATTCTTCTTGAGCTTTCCAAGCCTCCACATAAGCCAACAGCTCCTTTTAAGTTCAATCCCACTTGGCTATAGGAGGACTCATTCAATAAGCTCTTTAGAGAAACCTCGAGAACTCCAAGTAGGAACTCCACAGAGGATAAGAGTTTCCTTTTCATGGAAAAAATGAAGAGACTAAAAAATCAATAGTGGAGTGGTCGAAGGCTAGGAAGCTGAAACAAAATGAAGAATTAAATCAAATTGGCATAGAACTCCAAGAGCTGGAAAGTCCTGATTCTGATGGCTATGAAACCGAGGAGAAAAAGGATAGAACACTATTGTTGGAAGGTCAACAAAATAAAATCCTGCTAGCAAGAGAGGAGTAATGGAGGTTGAAAAGTAGAGAAATTTGGCTAAGGCAAGAGACGAAAAAACAAAATTTTTCCACAATTATGCCAAAGGGAGGAAGAACTCGAATACCATCTAGAAGCTAAAGGATGAAGAGGACAAAGAAGCAAATACTTTTGAATCTCTCTCTATCATGGGGAGAAGCCATTTCCAGAAGTTATTTACTGATTAAGCGAAGGTTGTGTTAGCAGAGTTTATTAGAATGGCCCAATGTTTTCCTCGATATGTGGAGGAGGAAGAAGTGGAGGAGATGATGGGAGAAGTCACAAAGGATGAAGTTGAAAGCATCATTAAATCAATGGCTAAAGACAAGAGCCCAAGCCCGAATGGGTGGACAATAGAACTTTCCAACATTTCTTCGACCAAATTGGATCGGAATTAATGGAGGTGGTCGAAGAATCCAGGAGGAAAGGTGCTATCTACCCTCCTTTCAACTCAACTTTTATAGCTCTTATACCCAAAAAAGAAGACCCGAGCTCCTTTCAAGACTTTAGGCCTATATCACTTTGTAACTGCATTTACAAAATCATTGCAAAAGTGATAGCAGTCCGAATAAAGCTGATTTTGTCAAGATGTATTTCAAATGAATAGTTTGAGTTTTTGGATGGCCGATAGATCCATGAGGCCATTGGGGTTGCTGAGGAGACAATCCATAGCATCAAATAGATGAAAAGGAAAGGGGCGGTGGTGAAAATTGATCTATCAAAAGCTTATGACAGAATGAGCTGGACCTATATCAGGATGTTTACTAACACGCCTGGGTTTCAAAATTGACTTTATCAACTAGATTATGGGTTGTATCACAAGTGTTAGTTTTGCAGTCCTGATAAATGGAGTAGCCTCCTCCTTTTTCAAAGGGCAAAGAGGCTTAAGACAAGGATGCCCTCTCTTGCCCTTGCTCTTCCTTCTGGTTGCTAGAGGTTTGAGCCAATTAGTACTGACGGTTGAATGGGAGGGAGCCATAAGAGGTTTGGAAGTGGTGGTCAATATGTTCATTTCTCATTTACTCTTTGTAGATAACATCTTACTATTCAGCAATGGAAACATATCTGAAATAAAGGAACTTAAGAGGATTCTTGAGCTTTTCATGAAAGCCACAGGAATGCAAGTGAACTATAGGAAATCTCAGCTGATTCTGAAAGGCTTTAACAGGTAGGATATATCCCAAATTTCAACAGTCCTACCCTTTGACGTGCACAAACTCGATGATCCTTTTAAGTATCTGGGGTTCCAGTTGAAACCGAATGCTTATAGGAAATAGGACTGGAACTCGCTTCTAGCAAAAATAGAAGCTAGAATTACTCATTGGAGCTTCAAGTGGCTTTCAAGAGCAGGAAGGCTGACCTTAATCAAATCAGTTCTCTTAGTAATTCTGGTTTACTGGATAGCATTGACATGGGTTCCTAAAGGCATTCTAGAGAAGATAAGAAGGATTTGTAGCAGATTTATCTGGGCAGGATCAAAGGAGGATTTAGTGCTTCCTTAGGTTGCTTGGGAGAAAGTGGCAAGGCCAAAAGACAGGGGAGGGTGGGGAATAAAAGACCTCACAACCTTTGGACCTTCATTGGCAGCAAAATCAGGGTGGAGAATAATTAAGATGGAGAATCTTTGGACGAAAGTAGTGAAAAGGAAATACATTGACCCTATCCCTCTAGAATATTGGATAAGAAATCCCAATACGAAAGGAGGAAATGTTTCTATGGTTTGGAAGGCTACCATAGATGCTTTTAAAATTATTGAGCAAGGTCTATCTTAGCAGATTAGGAATGGGGCGAATCTTTGAATAGGAAAAGACCCCTGGGTGGGCTGTAATGAAAATTTTTCTTTATTCGAGACTTTATCAGGCATCTTGAATCCAAAGGAATTCATTTCCTTAACCAGGTAGAGAAACATGGTCACTCAACAATTTGGGGTCAAGCGTGGCAATCAGGAGAGGAGTTGGATCTTCTGCCTCATTGGTGGAATGATTGGAAGCCCTACACCCAAGAACTCTCCAGGTCAAATGTGAGACTGAAAGATAGACCGGATCAATTGGTGTGGGCCTATGTAGATTCTGGATCCTATATCCCAAAATTTGGGTATAAATTCCTAATGTCAAAGAACGGGTGGGGGAATCCAAAATGGTGGGCCGAGCATTTGTGGAACATAGCCAAACTTTTCTTCTGGTGCATTCTCAAGCGAAAGGTTCCAACATGGGACATCCTTCAAACCAGATATAAGTCACGACCGGGGAGATGTTCGCTTTGCAAAAATGAATCCGAAACAATCAGGAATCTATTTATAGATTGTCCTATTATTAAAAAAGTGTGGCTGGAGGTTGGGAAGCTCATCTAGAAGAATGTAGTCTCGGAAGGGGAAATTTTTCCTGATGTTTGGCATAAATGGTGGCATCAATATCCAAAGTGGACTTTGCAGAATTTACCCCCCATCATTGCATGGGCATTTGGATTTCCAGGAACATGAGTATCTTTTTGGATAAGGACACCCCTTTCGAGACTATTGCAATACAATGCACTTCTATATTCTCAAACATTCCCGAATGAGAAGAAGAGAGGATTCCGAGATAGGTTAGAGTGGAACAAATTAAGGAGGGTATTCCTTGGGCATTTTTTGACGTGGCATCCGAGAATAATAGAACAGGAGCAGGGTTGGTCATTAATTTAAATAAAGATCAGAACCTGAGAGATTCTGTGGGTTTAGCCACTGGTACAAATAATTTCGCGAAACTGTCTACTCTAAAATTGCTTTTACCACAGGGACATCTTCAGAGTTCAGATTTTTGGGGATTTTATGAATGTTATTAAATGGTCCAATGGGCAAAGCAGATGTCAAAACTATATATTGTTACCTTTATTAGAAGAGATTGAGGAGTTAAAGTTTTCGTTTAATGTTTTTCTTCTCTGCCACATCGATAGGGAGTGCAATGATACAACAAATAGGCTTTCTAAAGAGGGTCTACAACAAGATATGGGCAGTTGGAGAATAGTGGAGGAGGATCATGGAGAGATCTGTGAATGAGATCAGCCTCCTTACTCTTAGTTTGCTTACTTTTTGGACTCTTCTCGCTATGTATAGCCTATTTTGTTTTCAGCTGTTGTGAGTTATATCTTTTTGTTTCCGCTTATTTCAAACTGATTTAAGATGTTGCATGACATATGTATCTATTTCCTGTTTGGGTTGTTTTCCTTGATGAGGAGACTCGTGAAATAGATGCACTGTTTTTACATTTCTATGGAGACTTTCAATATATTGAAAACTGTATAATTTGCTTTTGGTTGATCTTCACACTGGAGCTGTTTTCCTCAATATGAGGAGGCTTTGGGGTACTTCTCTTTCTCATGTTTGGACATGAAGGGTAGTCACTTCATGTAGAGCTCTATGATTTTCAATTATACAAGAAACAAAATGCTAAGACATATACTATGTATCTTTTTATTTTGATTATAAAAATTCGATTTTTTCTTTGGAATATATATATATATATATTATCTCTCATATAAATATAGATTAAATCTATTTTGCAATAATTTTTATTATTTTTCATTTATTAATTCAAATACTAATTTTATTTATTAATTAAAAAATAATAAATAAATAAATCTTGAAGTTTTATATGATTCTACTATTGTTTAATAATGTAATAATGATGATTAATGAATATGGGTTTTAATTAGGCACTAAAATGTTCTCTCTACAAAGAATTCCCCAGCTGCACTGTACACTCTTGTACACCTTCATATGTCTATAATCTTCTGCACCGTCATATTTAAGGTTAGACGATTGAAAGTTTTTCCAACATTAGATCCCAGGTCAAACATTATATACCGCTATACCACTGTTTTAACTATCAATTGAATCTACTGTTTTAACTATCAATTGAATCTTTGATTTGTACAACTATTCAATTTATTGATTTTTATTATAGCCATGAACATATTGCAAGTACAGAAACTCCATTTTCATCCTGTGGTTGACACGATGCATCCCACGCTGCAGCACCTAGACTCCATCCCTGATTCCTTCCATGATCCTGGTGAGTCTCTCTTAATCTTTGTCGAGACTCGAAGTCCCAACCGCCTCTGCACATGAAGTCTGCATGCAAATCCTCTTTTCTTTGAAGCGTGACGGTTGTTATATCATTCTCTTTACACATTATTAACTTAATAATTCCATCCAATCTTCATTTCCCGTGAATAAATTCCGATTTGCTTTTATTTTGTAATTGTAACTGAATATAGGGTAATGTGTGATGATTAAAGAAAGTCTTTTCACAATAATTTTACATCCCGAAGGCGCGACGAGTAATATATATTAATGTTTAGTTACTTCTTTCAACCACCCTTTTAAGTTTTTCCTTGAACTCTGAACATTTGAAAGGAATGTTGAAAGATATTTCAAACAATTTTGTTCCTTGACATCTCAACAGTTGGGAGGAGAAATGTTCAGACATCTCTTTTATAGACATTTGGCCTCACGCTTGCGAATGTTGGGGATTTTTCTCATAAAAACCCAAAAACAAACAATTCAAGCACAAAGAGCCAAAGCTCTCTTTCCTTTACTCCACGATTTTTTTGCACAGAGAAGGCTTTTAAAAAAAATTACTGAAGAACAGAGTATTGCACCACCATAAAAGATTTCTATTCATTAAAACAAAAGTCAATGATACATATTCATCCTCTATGGTGAGAGGGATTCACCCAAAACATCTCAAAAGAAATTACTGTGTCTCCTTTTACAAATGATTTTTACACCACTGTGTAAAATCTTCTTTTCACATTTACTGTTGTAAAATAGCTCCTTTACTCCACGATTTTTTTTGTACAGAAAAGCCTTTTAAAAAAAATTACTGAAGAACAGAGTATTGCACCACCATAAAAGATTTCTATTCATTAAAACAAAAGTCAATGATACATATTTATCCTCTATGGTGAGAGGGATTCACCCAAAACATCTCAAAAGAAATTACTGTGTCTCCTTTTACAAATGATTTTTACACCACTGTGTAAAATCTTCTTTTCACATTTACTGTTGTAAAATAGCTTTTACATTATGTGCTGTAAGAATAGAAATTCTTACATAAGTTTACTGCTGTAAAATAAATTCTTTTACATTCGCTTCTATGTGAAATTCTTCATTACATTCGAAATGCTGAGGATTTTACATTTCATAAAAAAAATTCTTTCTCATTCGTTTCAACAAACAACACAAACACCTGTAAGAAGGAATACTTAATTTCATTCACTGTCGGGAGTCTTTTACACTGCTGTGTTTCCCTTGTGCTTTTCAGCTGCTGCAAGCTCTCTTCTCCCGTGTGTATATTCAACACACATACCATAAAAACTATATGGCGAAAACATTAAAAGAGAAACGTTGACTTGCCCATACCATTTTAGAATTAGCATATTGTTGTAACTAGATATGACTCTCCAAATGTGTCGTATCTTAGGCTCTATTATAGGAGATTAGTTAGCTAGTTGGTTTGAATAGAATTTATTGTAAATAGACACTTGTTATTTAATGTTACACTTGTTATTGTAAATGGACAATTATGTGTCCTCATACACATAATTTTATTAAAATTACATAATTGATTTGCAAGAGCTTACACCCGAACAACCAAACACTCTTGCAATGAGCTATTTATAAGCTCCATGTCCTAACTACCTCTAATTATGGATCACTTATTAAATAACAAGTGTTCATTTACAATAAATGCTATTCAAACCAACTAGCTAACAAATCTCCTAAAATAGAGCCTAAGATACAACACATTTGGAGAGTCATATCTAGTTACAACAATATGTTAATTCTAAAAGTCTCCAATTAAATAATTAAACATTCTAGAATAATAATTATTAATTTAATATCTTAAATTAATAATTATTTTATTCTAATTTTATTCTAATTTTATAACCTATGATAAAATTGTATTTTTGGATCATCTAACATACCATTATTTAATTCACGCCCATAGATGCCGTAAAAAAAAACATAAAAATCTACCTACGCATATGACAATTCATTAATAAAGGTATGGTCAAAAATGAAACTTGATTTTACTCCACGCCAAGCTTTTAATGTTGGCCGTATGCAGGTTGAGACCATCGATGGCAGAGATTGATGGAGGAGATCGGACGGCAAACAGAGATATCAGAAGAACTTTTTAATCGACATTTACCTCCCGAGAAACTGTCAGAGGGTGATGTCATGCCTCTGGCACGCGTCAACACTATATTTTCTCGGGTCGACTATGTACGAAAACCACTCCACGCAAAAGCGGTCCCGAGAAACTCACCGGCGGTTTGTGGTTTTTGGAAGTTGTTTTGGGCGTATTAAATGCTGCGTTGAAATTACGTATTCAACACTCCCCTTTAATTTCATCTGCTGGGCATTCGGTCATACCCAGACACTTCCTTAAAAATTCAAAGCTTTTCTGATTCAATGGCTTTGTCAAGATGTCTGCAACCTGTTCTTGAGTCCTGCAATGTTCTATGACAATTTCTCCATTGTTCACCAATTCTCTGATGTAGTGAAACCTTGTATCAATGTGTTTCGTTCTCTTATGAAACACTGAATTCTTTGACAATGCAATAGCTAAGCTATTGTCACAAAAAATCACTGTCGCTTTTGTCTGCTCTTGGCCTAAGCTCCTCAACATCCTTCTCATCCAAACTGCTTGACATGCTGCTGCTATAGCTGCCACATATTCAGCCTCTGCTGTAGACAATGCTACAATGGACTGCGTCTTAGAATCCCATGAAATGGCTCCTGAACCCATATGAAAAACATAACCGGAAGTGCTTTTCCGATCATCAACACTTCCAGCCCAATCACTATCAGTGTATCCAACCAAATGTGAATGTTCTGAGACATTATATAAAATTCCAAACATTTTGGTACCTTTGACATACCTCAAAATTCTTTTTACTGCCTGCCAATGTGCCTCCTTTGGCCTCTCCATGAATCTGGAAATTAAACTAACAGCATACATAATGTCAGGCCTAGTTGCTGTTAAATACATAAGGCTGCCTACAATACTCTTGTACAAACTAGGATCAAAATCCTTGCTGCTGTCCTCTCTGCTGAGTTTTAATCCCATTACTGTGGGAGTGATCGTTGCCTTGCATTCTTGCATGTTAAATCTGCTCAATACTTGATTTACATATCTTGCCTGTGAGATAAAAATTCCTTTTTCATTTTGATCTACTTCTATGCGTAAGAAGTATCTCAAGAAACCCATGTCAGTCATTTCAAATTCCTCTTTCATGACTGATTTAAAATTCTTAATGAGCTGATCATCATTACTTGTGAAAATAACATCATCAACATATAAGACAACAATTAAAATTTTACCATCTTTTTCTTTGATGTAGACGGTGGATTCTCCTTCACACTTGTCGAATTCATTATCCAATAGATATGAATCTATTCTGCTGTACCATGCTCCTGGCGCTTGCTTCAGCCCATAAAGAGCTTTCTTCAATTTGTACACTTTGTGCTCTTCACCTTTCTTCTCATAGCCTAGAGGTTGTTCAACATAAATCTTTTATTTTAACACTCCATTTAGGAATGCTGACTTCACGTCCATTTGGTAGACTTTCTATTTGTTTTGTGCTGATATGGACAACACTGCTCTCACGGTTTCCATTCTTGCAACCGGTGCAAAAGTCTCCTCATAATCTCTCCCATACTGCTGGTTGTACCATTTGACAACCAGCCTTGCCTTGTGTCTTTCTATCTTGCCTTCAGCATTGCTCTTGGCCTTGTAAATCCATTTCACTCCAATGACTTCTTTACCTTTTGGTAGCTCAATCAAATCCCATGTTTTGTTTCTTTCTATGGCATTCATCTCCTCATCCATAGCTTCTATCCTTTTCTTATCTTTAATTGCATCCTCGAAATGAATAGGATCATCAACATGACAAAACAAGGCAAATAAGGAATTCATTCCTTCATCATAAATAGCACTTAGATTTCTAAACTCCTTACCTCTTTCGTTTGGTGTGCAAGTGCTTGAAGACGCACTTGAATTTCCTCCTTGTGGTGTGCTTAGAGAAGCAATCTCATTTATCCTCAATGGTGTCCCTTGCTGTCCTTATGTTGGCGCTGCTATTTGGGGATGCATTTCAGCCACCTCCTCATCATCTTCATCATGAGACAAACAATTTTTAACATTCACTGTTTTCTCTATGCTTCCATCCCAAGGTTCCTCTTCAATGAATTGAACATCTCTACTGATGAAAAACTTCTTGGTAGATGGGATATATAACTTGTAGGCTTTGGATTCCTCACTGTATCCAATGAAGATACATTTCTTCCCTTTGTTGTCCAACTTCCTCCTTAGCTGATCTGGAATGTGTGCATAGGCCACACATCTAAAAACTCTCATGTGAGTGACTCCTTGCTTTCTTCCACTCCATGCTTCTTCCGGCACTCTATCCATCACTGCTTTTGTAGGACACCTATTCAAAATATATGCTGCACAATTTACAGCTTCAGCCCAATAATCATTTGGCAAATGCTTTGCCTTCAACATGCTCCTTGCCATATCCATGATAGTCCTGTTCTTCCTCTCGGCCACTCCATTTTGATGTGGGGTGTACCTAGCTGTGAATTTCTTATGAATTCCATTTTCTCTACAAAATTGTAGGAATTCCTTAGAGATATACTCACCTACTCTATCAGTTCTCAAAACTTTAATGTGCAACCCGCTTTGGTTTTCCACAAGTGCCTTGAAATTTCGGAATTTCTCAAACACTTCACTTTTGTTTTTAAGAAAATATACCCAAGTCTTTCTTGTAAAATCATCAATGAATGTTAGGAAATATTGGTTGCTTGCTAATGATGGAGCTTGCATCAGTCCACATAAATCTGAGTTGATGATCTCTAAGGGTGCCTTTGCCCTTATGCTTTTACCTAATGGAAAACTTTCTCTATGTTGTTTCCCCAAAATGCAACCTTCACATAGGCTATCCGGTTTCTCTATCAATGGTAATCCTCTCACCATTCATTTTCTGCTTAACAAGTTTATACCTCCAAAATTGAGATGTCCAAATCTCAAGTGCCACAACCAATTTTCATCATTTAGCACACTTTGGAAGGCCTCTTGGGTAACTGCTGCAATTTCATTTTTGTTTTTTAAATCTGCCCTGATCCTGAGAGGGAACATCCTGTTCCTTGTCATCTTCACTTCACCAATACATCTTTTGCTGGGTGCTATATCCATGATGGTACACACATCATTCACAAAGAAAACATTGTAACCCTTTTGAACAAGCTCTCCAATACTCAAGAGGTTACATCTCATTCCGGGGACATAATAGACATCTGCTATGGTTTTCCTTTCTCCTTGCTTTGTAAATATTTTTACCTCCACTTTTCCCATAACAGAAATTTTGCTATTATCAGTTCCTAGTGTGACTTCTGATTTCATATTTTTATCTAGGGCAGAAAAGAGAGCTATATTTCCTGTCATATTGTTGCTGCAACCTGAGTCTAAAGACCATATGTCTTCACTGTTTGTTTCAGCCATGTTACAAGCTAACAACACATTAGTTTGGCTGATGTTCTCTCTAGTAACATTTGCATTTTGTCTATTACTCATATCATGCTGCTTTTTCCTACATTCACTGGCATAATGCCCATATTTTTTATAATAATAGCATTGGACATTGGATTTTTCATACCTTTGTCCTTGAGCATGATGTTGTCCTCCTTGTTGGCTGCTGCCTTGGCCTTGGTTCTAATTTGGATTGCTGCCTTTTCCTTGAGCATTTGCTGGACTGTTCCTTCCACCTCTATTCTGGCTTCTGCCTCTTCCTCTCTTGTTTCCTCT
The DNA here is from genome assembly GCA_000404065.3 of Pinus taeda. NCBI lineage: Eukaryota > Viridiplantae > Streptophyta > Pinopsida > Pinales > Pinaceae > Pinus > Pinus taeda. The sequence goes on from APFE030373089.1 coordinate 22,328, forward strand.
GCCTTGACCTCTTCCTCTTCCAAAGGACATCTGGGTCTTAAAGGCTTGCTCTAGAGATGAGTTTCATTCCTACTCAATCTCTGCTCATGTGTTATCAGTGATGCATGTAGCTCATCAACTGAAAAGTTTGAGAGATCCTTTGTCTCTTCAATGGTGGTGACTATAGCATTAAACTTTGAGGGTAAGACCTCAATATTTTCTCTACAATCCTCCTTTCTTCAATGGTTTCTCCATGAGTCCTCATCTGTGTAATCAGACCAATTACATGTGTGAAGAATGA
>APFE030373092.1:0-30588 GCA_000404065.3 Pinus taeda
ACCTCCTTCCTCTGCACTATAAAATGAAGCATTTGGCTAGTTACTTGGGTGGTTGAAAGCTGAATATTTTTGAGGTGAAATGCTGCTCGAACTTAGTCTTCTTAATTGAGCTTTTATGAGGAGATATTACATACCTCTTTGATCTCATTTGGAAGAGTGTAAGGCTTGTCAAAGTAAAGGCGATTCCTGTTTTGGACCCTGGGAAGAGCTTGCTCAACATCAAGGCTTAAAAGGTTGTAAGGTTCTTCTACTTCAAAGTTAATACAAATAAGTTTGTTTTTCTCAATAAGTTGTTGTTTTATGGTTTATTTTATGGATTCCTTGATCACCATAATGAACATGATTTATGATATTAGCTATGCAGGTGTTATTTGATGTTTTATTGTTTGTGATTGCATGTTCTCAAAAGGAAACTCTTTCGGATGGTTGAAGGATGGCTCCTACAAACTAGCGTTGGACTTAAGGTAGGGTTTAAACACCTCTATTGTTTTTATTTATGAATCACATATGTTTAGAGAAATATATATTTGTTTGTCTACTTGTTGCTAGATATCTTTTAATACTAGGGAGATCGGCCTTGTCCTCAAGATCGATTTATCCGGCCAACAAATGGCAACTCCACTGGGGAATTGAATTTGGTTTTTGGTTTTCCTTTGTCTTTAACTTGAGAAACTTGTTCTTGTTTCTGGTGTTTGCTTGATGTGTGTTGGATTGGGTAGTTTTAGGATCTGGATTATTTTTGTTTTTTTCGAATTTTTCAGGGGACCGCACTTTCTCTTTACAGACGGTGCAAGTATCTCCACAATTTTCCTTTAGTACACAGAGTGGTACCGCATCTAGTTCTTCTTGAAGCCTGCAGACCTTGTAATTTTTTTTTAAAAACCTAAAATGTTTTCTTCCAGTTAAGTTTAGGTTTTATTTATGGCTTTTAGTGTCTACCCAGATCTAAAGGTGTTCTGTCAAAAATATCTTGTGAGTGAGTTCCATTGGTATTTTTGTTTCAGATGATTTTCTAAAAGTTTTGCATGCCTGGAGTGGTTTTCACTTGGTCTATGTAGTGACTCAAAGATCAGAAGCCTGAGAAACCTTAGATTACCCAGGTGTCTTTTTGTCTTCTTGATGAGTCTGACTGGGTTGTGAAATCTGTCCTTTATGAGAAATAGATTTACTTTTCTCCTTGCAAATCTTTGAACAAGCTTTGTCATAAGTTTTGAATTTCATTTTTATAAAAGAAAACATATCTAGATGTTTTTTGATTGATTTGTTATTCTGAACGAATGAATCCTTAGTTTCCTGAATAACTAAGTAAAACGTCCTCAAAAATAATTGAAGCTTTTATACAATTAGGTTTTAGAAGTTTTTTCTCAAAGATTAGTTTTTGTAGTTTTGATTGTTTTCTAGAACTTGTAGAGTCTCTTTTGAAAGAAATTGTTTTTTGTAATTTCAAGTTTTGAAAAAGGTAAGGGATTTATTGTGAGCATAATTAGTAGTCTTGTTTTGAGTTCTTATTGAAAAAGACAATATTTTCTTTTCATTTACATGTTGAAAGAAGCATTTGTTTCTCAAAGAATTTCATTCTCGAACTCTTTCTTTTAGCTAGAAATTCATTGAAAGAAAAACGAATTCTTTATCATTTTAGGTGCATTTTTTAGTGTTTTTGGAGTCGAGTCTTCACACCATCAAAGTTTCATTTCCATACCTATTGACTTAAAGAACAACCCCTAAAAACAATGCTTAATTAAAATTGATCTAGTAATCTTTTTTATTTCTAGGGCTCTTATCACCAATATAGCTTATGCTAGTATCTTGGAGTAGGGAGTAATTAACTCTCCAAGATAGTTAAAACAAACAAGTAGCTATATCTTGTGGTAGGAAATAAATTGAATTTTAATTGATACATTCTGGGAAGCTTCTCTTAAAGGAGTCAATCACGAGATCATGTCCGAACCTTTGAGACAATCAAGTCTGTTTCATTGGGAAAGATAAAAGATTTTTGCGTATTATAAATGGTAAACCTCGGATTAATCATTGTCGAGGAGCCTAGGGTCACTTATTGGTAAACCTCGGATTGATCATGTCGAGGAGCCTTCAAGGGGAATGATCTTTGTTACTTTGCCCTTGCGCGTAGATCGGATCATAGACTGTTCCCCCAGTTGTATTTGTTGTTGTTGATAACCTTAGTGTCCATAAACTTAAGATTATTTTCTAAGGTGACGGTGAAGGACGAGTCTCACTTTACCTAGAGCAGACGTCAACTAGACTCACTTGGACTCTCTAGGGGGTTCTCTTCACTTGAGATGGTTTTGTGAAGAAACTTATGCCAGTCTGTTTCATTAAGTAGGTTGTCGAGGTAACTGTTCCAACCGCCCTTTCTATATTAAAATTCTACGATGTTGGATTTCATCACCAACTAGTGCTTTTAGTACGAGAAGTTACTCTTTGTGTGTGGTTTGAACTCTTAGATTTTTTTTAGGCGTGTGATTCAATTGTTTGTTTCTTTAGAGACTTTAGGTGGTTTTATTGAAATTTTCTTTGTTTACGTGTGAGTAATTAAATATTTAATCGTGGTTGAATTACCGAGACAATCTCGTAGACTTCGGGGGCAACCTCCTGAGTATCCACCAAGCCAACTTGAAGGGCTATGAGCTCTTGTATCACCTAGTGATAGTAGAGTTGGGTCACCAGAAGCCGAAGAGTCATATTTAATTGTTCATCTTGATTATCAAGTACAAACAATAGAGTATATTTCTGAACCAATTTCATTTTCTAAAGTTACTGGTAGTATTTCTCCTACCAATGAATTAGCTGAAGAACTTGAAATTTCTGAGCCTGAAACTGAACTTGTTGCTACTCCATCTTCAGGATTTACTTCTCCAACTTCTACTGGTCCTGGTTCACCCAGGGTAGGAAATATCATTACCCAAAATCTTCCTTCTGGCCTAATTTCTATTGAATAACTTGTTAGTTCGGACGAAGATATAACTCTTCTTGAAAATCAACCAACTTTGAATCTTAGGGAGTGTGAATCAATTTTCTATAGTCCTTTTAGGAGTGACGCTTGGTACGTATCATTGACAAATTTTTTTAGAAAACCCGGGTCTTATTTTTTCACCACCTCAAATTCCTTTTCATCCAACACCCATAGGTTATTATCCTCCATTGAATATGTCGAGACAGTCATCTATGCTTTCCCAAACACCGAAAACATTTTTATATGGCGGTCCTTCTGTTCCTTCAGGGTACCAATCACTCACTGGTACTTTTTCAGGAGCATCTCCTCAACCAATTGAACATGAGATATCAACTGGTAATAATGGAACTCAACCGTTGAGCGCAGAAGAAATCCTTATGATGTCCGGTAGTATTCCAAATCCACAACCTCAAGGTAGTCAGTTATCGCCTGGGGGGCAACCCTAAGGTAGTCAGTTACCACCTGGAGGGCAACCTCAAAGTAGTCAATTACTGCCTGGGGGGCAACCTCAAGGTAGTCAATTACCACCTAGGGGACAACCTCAAGGTAGTCATTCACCGTCTCGGGGGCAGCCTCAAGGACAATACATACCTCAAGGTCAACCCTAGACTCAATACATACCTCAAGGTCAACCCCAGTTTCAATACATACCTCAAGGTCAACCCCAGTTTCAGTACATGCCTCAAGGTTATGAACCTCAAGGTCAGTACCCAACTCATGGTTTCCAACCACCTTCTGGTCAACCATTTGTAAAAGGGGCTGGAAATGTACCACTTAATTATCAACCCTACGTTCAACCTGGTTATGGTCCTCCATATGCACAACCTTTTATGGGTCCATACCCTGGAATGAATATGGTGTGGGATCCATCTCAAACTCAACAGACTATGCAACCTAATGTGTAGTTATCAAGTCAACCTGGACAACCTTTGGTTTCTGGTCCAACTCAGCAACCTGTCCAGCCTACTGTTCAAACCTCTGCACCTGGTTTAGTTCAGCAGCCTAGGCCTAGTTCACCTCGAACTCCGCCTCAAACTGCTGCTGCAACTACTGTAACTTCTGTTCAACCTACCACACCTATTTTTGGAGTATCGGTAGCTGTGGTTTCTACTATCCCTGCATCAGTGCAAACTCCTCAAGCCTGTTTACCACAGTCAGGACCTATAGTTCAAACTTTGGTCCAGATGCCTGTTGGACAAGATGGTCCAAGTGCGGTTGTCACAAGTCAACTGCAATTCACTTATCAACCGTATCAGGGACAGTACCAATTCAGTCCTACTGTACAAAACCCAGTTTATCAGTATCAACCGTGCCCTAGCTATACTTATCAACAGCCTCAAGAACCCTAGTTTGGTTCGGTTAATCCTGGTTTCCCAAGAGGTTATAATATTCCTAATGTAAATCCAATTCCAAGTTATCTTGGATATCCTCCTCCTGGGGTTGGTCTTGTTACCCAAGGTTTTCATGACCCTAACCGTCAGTTACCTTTTATTGCAACTTTGGATTTACCTGATTTGTCGCGCCTTATGAACAATCTGATTTATTATCTTCCATGTTGGCTACCAATTCCTAATAAGTTGCCAATGATATCCCAAAGTTCGAGGGTAAGTCAGGAGAGGATCCATCAAATCATGTTATGACTTATCACCTTTGGTGTGCATCTAATTCCATCATTGATGATTCAATTCACTTATATCTTTTTCAACGAACTCTGATTGGACTTGCTGCTAAATGGTACATTGAGTTACCACAAGGCTCTTTTTATAATTTTAGTCAGTTAGCCACTTCTTTCTTAACTCATTTTCAGTTGCCTATCAGATACAACAATGGCACGGAATTATTAACTTCACTAAAACAATCCATGTCAACATATATTTCTGATCATATTCATGAATGGTGACGTCGAAGGCGTTTAGTGAAAGTTTTTATTCTGGATCAAATTTTAGCGAAATGGTTCGTAAAATCATTATTACTTAAAATCACTAAAGATCTAGCTAAGGTAGGAGTTGTTATTGAAGAGCAAGTCATTGCTCAAGCTTAGTACCTTGACGTCATCTATACGCAGTCAGGTACTTTACATGAAAAAATCCTCGATCTTCCGAAACACTAACAAATAACTGTAGCTCCTTTAGGGTCTCATGCCGCTGATGGTATGATTGGTTCAGTTAGTACTAAAATGAGTACTAACTGGGGTTCTGATTGGGGTGTCCACATGATGATCCTTGAAATGATAAATTACTTCACTAATCATAGATGAAAAACTCTATCTTCATCTATTACAGACTTCACACTTTAGGGGGCAATCTGTTGCACAAAAAATTGTCACCTTGACATTTTGAAATCTGTGTGAGACCATTACCACTCATAATTTCCTCGTTTGCAAGTCTTAAGCCTCAGTTCCTTAGATCAAGCCTTGAAAATAAGAGAAATCCCTCAAAAGTCTATAAAACTGTGGTTCTGTACTTTCTCTTTGCATTACCTATGGTCCCTCACCTAATGGTCATGTCTCCTGCACACCTGACCGCTCTGTCTCTGTGCTATGGGTGCGGGCCCCTGTAAAAGTTAAAAAGGCACAAGTATATTCTTAAAAACTCACTTTAAGTCATTTCTAGAAGCTTCTGGAAGGAATCTTGAGGTGGAAAGTTCGCTCCCTTAAGGTTCACGCGTCCCATACCTTAAGGAGCTAACCCCTTGATGTGAGGAGCTTATCCCTTTGAAGGAGGACTCTATCCCTTCATAGGTGGACCTGTAACCTCCTTCCTCTACACTATAAAATGAAGAATTGGGCTGGTTACTTGGGTGGTTGAAAGCTGAATATTTTTGAGGTGAAATGCTGTTGGAACTTAGTCTTCTTAATTGAGCTTTTATGAGGAGAGATTACATACCTCTTTGATCTCATTTGGAAGAGTGTAAGGCTTGTCAAAGTAAAGGAAATTCCTATTTTGGACCCTGTGAAGAGCTTGTTCAACATCAAGGCTAAAAAGGTTTTAATGTTCTTCTACTTCAAAGTTAATACAAATAAGTTTGTTTTTCTCAATAAGCTATTGTTTTATGATTTATTTTATGGATTCCTTGATCACCATAATGAACATGATTTATGATATTAGCTATGCAGGTGTTATTTGATGTTTGCTTGTTTGTGATTGCAAGTTCTCAAAAGGAAACTCTTTCGGACAGTTGAAGGATGGCTACTACAAACTAGCGTTGGACTTAAGGTAGGGCCTAAACACCTCTATAGTTTTTATTTATGAGTTGCATATGTTTAGAGAAAGATAGATTTCTTTGTTTGTTTGTTGCTAGATATCTTTTGATACTAGGGAGATTGGCCTTGTCCGCAAGATCGATTTATCTGTCCAACAATATCTAGGGCAACCACAATACTTGAAGGAAGACCAAGGCTTGTTTGAAGGCTAGGACAGCAATAAACTTCCTTAGCCTCTCAAGGAGGGACAACCTCACTCAAGGGAAGTTGTTATTGGGTAGTTGACATGGGTTTTCATGCTAGAACAGACCAAGGAGATCATAGACCTATGGAGACTAGGCTACACACCTATGGTGGTTGTTTGGAGGGCTAAACAAGCCTAATATGGGTGTTGTAGGTGCCTATCAAGACACCGAGTGGCAAAGGCTTGTATATTTGTGGAGGCTGTAGTCTTTGGTGGAGGTTTTGATCTCAGATGGTAGGTTGTTGTGGTCTGCAAGGATTCCCTAACCAGTGACCATATTTTAGTCTTTAAACAACAAATGAAAGGTATGTTATTTCTCTAGTTTTTCCTTGTGTTGGGTCACATATTGTGACAAGTATTGGATCAGTTAGTTTGCAACCTATGGGAGCCATTTGTTTGAGTTTCCTTGGGCGTGAAGGAACTCCAACTAGGAGCAAATCACACAGTTGATGGTGTCCTAAGAGAGGACAAGTTGTTGATTCTCAAATTTGTGCAATAGCTCCTTTATTGCGGAGCAAAGGGCATAATGGTTGAGTCTGTGGGCAGCCATGTGTACGCATCTTCCTAGTGTGGGGATTCCCTAACTAAGTGTAGATGCTACATTGTGGACTTGGTCTCTCGTGGACTATTGGAGGGTAGCATGAGAGAAGACCAAGTGTGGACATGATTGGGCACTTATGGTCTGCTGGAGGACAACGTGATAATGTCTAAGTTGGAGCCCGGTGAGCAATACCTTGATGGAAAAAGGTGGTTGCAAGAGAGGCAGTTATTGAGATCAAGGGTCTGATCAACCAGGAGCAGTTTGTGGAGCCTGAGATTCGTGTGTGGAGAAAGACTTCTACAACATATGATGGGTAGACCTCCTATTCCATGTTCATTGTGGGAGATGGGCATCTTGCAGTGATAGGTGGCAACCCTTCGTGCCCTATTTTGGTCTTCATCGATGCAGCGTAGGAAGACCATAGTGGGTTGAAGTCTATGCATGTGTGATTTACTGTTGTTTATATTCCACTGTGCATATTATCGTTGAGATTCTTGATTTGGTAGCATCAGAGATTTTAAGACTCTATCCCAAACCCAAGATCGTGGAAATTCAACATTTCTCTCTCCTCTCTCTCCAATGTGGGAGGCTATCTGTACACATTTATGAGCTCTTTAGTGAAGGCACTAATTCTTTGACCCTTTCTTAACCCTCACATGTGGGAAAGAACAGGGTTTGTTGGCCAAAAGGAGTAAGACACTCTTTTGTTTGAATATTTTCACCCTTAAGGGTGGGAAAGGGTTGAAGTGCAACACCTAACATCTAAGAGAGGTCCACACATGTGAGGAAGTTAGTTGGGAGTCAATTATTTACCGCTTATATTGAGCACGCCATTTCATGATGGCACATGGTTTTGTAATGATGGCTTAGGAGGCCTCTCTTCCTATAATAGGATGGCACTCCTCTCATTTGTAAATGGTTGGAAATGGAATAAAACTCTCATTTTTTCACTATTGGTATGAAATTTTTCATGTCCCTTAAGCATTTAGTCCCATGTTAGAAACATAAAGGATTTTGGGCATGCACATTACATTGAAGGAAGGAGCTAGTGCAACATCAACAAATGCAAGATATGGAGTGTTCCTATGTTGTTTCATTATGAAAATATTTAAGCTAAATTTTGAGTATTGGGGTTGACTATTTACAGATTTTAATTCTTTACTTCAGATTTGAGCTAAGAAATTTTAATTTTTTTTAGTTGCATTACTTACGCTAGACCTAATACTAGTATATCATATCTTTTATTTCTATACAATCCAGCTTCCTAGAGTGATTTTTTCCAAGAATTCACCAGGGAATGCGTAGAGACTTCAGAAATACAAGGCAAAAGGGATCTTGCTTGAGGGTCAAGATAAGACTCCATGCCTAGTGGAGGCATTTAGGGCCTTTTATCTTCTTTTCCAATCATCTACTTGAGTTTTTCATTTTTCTGTTTACTTATAGCCTGGGACTTGTGTATCTTTACCTTTAGAACTAAGTTTCATTTTTCCTGTTTCAATGAGCTAATTTCTTCATCTTTTGTTATAAACAGTTTTTGTTCTGCAGGTCAACCATGACCATAAGAGATGGCATAATCTCTAGATTGATTTGTTGTTTGTATGATAGTATCCACAAGTCGTCCATTTAAAAGGGGCCCATTCCAAATTGGCTTTTATTCTTTTTCTTTGATATAAGGATATATTGTGTTTGCTCATTTTTTTTAACTTAGATCCTGTCATGCTAATAGTTTTTCTCAAGGTTTAGCATTTGAATTTAGCATAAATGAGGTTTTGATTTGGTTTCCTTGCACGTAGCTTTGCATCGAACCCTAAGCATAAATAAACTCAAGCACTGCAATGTTCAAACATCTAGTGAGTTTTCATGCCTGGAAATTAATGGCCAACATTGTCACTTGCTCTCTAATGCGATATTTTATGCTAACATTGCACAATTGACAAGTGGAAAATCAATTTGTAAGGGGAAAACGTTCTAACCTTTCAGAAGTATCCATACACCTCGGAGTTCTTGAAGGTTGTAACTTTATATTCATATTCGGACGAAATGTTTTTTTCTTCAAATTGCAATGAAAGGATCCAAATCCAAATTAGGAGAAGAATGTCTCAATTAAAGCTCGAAAAAGAGTGAACCCAGATTTAATATAATAAATACACGTGAAAAATGTAGTTGAATCGATAGGGCAGAATTGAATGTCATAGAAGGGTATGGAATCTGCTACGAAATCATAAAGATTACAAGCAGAGAAAGAGCGAACTGAGTGAGACTAATAACTGAATACCATATAAGGGTATGGAATCTGCTGCGAAATCATAAAGATTATGAGTAGAGAAAGAGCGAACTGAGTGCGGAAGGAAAATAAAATTTAATACGTCCATTTCGATTTTATAGTAGCCGCCAAATTAGATTTTAATAGGTCGTAAAATCTTAAAAAACAGTTGCTATGGTCTCTTCGATTTTCATTAAGTTTATTTTTATTTGAGAAAAAGGAGGTCATCTCGCATAGAAGTTATAGCTAATGATGTTGAATATAAGTAATAATGTTAGTCTAATGAGGCATCAATAAAAATTATTTGATATTTATCTAATATGTGTAAATATGTTCATATAAGGAGGGAAAATGGATATGAGTTTTACAAATGAGGGAAATATCTATCATTTTTTAAGGGAGTGAAAATATGCTTAAATCTGTAAATAATGTTATCAATAAACTTAAATAGTTATAGGTAGCTCATTATTTTTTAGGAAGTTCACTTAGAGCTTAAAAATACCTTATTAGAAGTTAGTCATAGCTTAGAAGGCCTTCACATGTGTTGTTAAGAGAGACATGGGATAAATTTTGACTAAAGGAAATAAGGGGTACAATAAGATTAATGTATAGCAACTACTCAAATCACGAAGAATATACCCAAACCATAAAGATGACACACTTCTATGAGAAAAATTATGAAACACCATGGAACAACTTAAATTAAAACTTATAGCCAAAGCATTAAGAGTTAGAACAAAGTGTTTAAGTGAACACAATAAAAATAGTACACATTGGACATGATATGATATACACATGGATCATACATATCCAACTAAATATGGTAGCTAAAGGAAGCCCTTCCTACACCTAGTGCCCAATATGGCTAAGGCAAGGTGTGATCAAACCAATGATACATACATTAATTACTTATAGATTTGTATACCTTAGATGGAAAATGATCAATGTGATAGGAATCGTAGGGGTTGAGATGATAATCTATTAATTTTAGTTAACAATGGTATGTTGTATGCTTAGCACAATTACTTCAATGTTCCTTAAGTAGCCCAATTGCAATTTCAAATTAGATTTCTAGTAGAAATCACATTAACCATTAATCACATTGATAGTACAAGTAGATAGACCATAAAACAATATGCAAAAGACAAGCCAATACAAGAGGACACCAGATTTGGTGGATGCCAGGGAAAAACCCCAATGTTGGGAAAACCCTTTGATCAATTCTTCTTATTATTATATCGCAATTTCAGCAGAAAGAGAGAGTACAAAAGTCAAATTGACTTGCCCAATTCAGAGTCCAAACAATCTTGTCAATTTGTGTAGTCAAACTTCAGCCATAACTAGAAAGTCAACATTGGTAAAATCAGCAATCAATCATCCTTAGTCAAAACTCGACCTGATTAGGAGGTCAAATTCAGCCTAAAATAGCTCGGTCAAACTCGGTGAAAGATGAGAGAAAATTTATTATAATTTTCTACGGTCAAATTGCAATCAACCATGAAGTCAGCGCTAGTCAAATTGCTCATATTACCTCAATTTTTGTGCCCAAAAATGTGGCCTAAATAGATAGAAAAGATCCTCCAAAAATCGTAGCCAAAGCTAGTCAATAACTCCTTGGTCAACGGTATTCAAACTTGGTCTGCTGCTTGAAATTTTGGTCTTGCAATTCAGCCTAGAAAACTCATCCTTCTTCCACACACGAGAGAAAGACAAGTTGCCCAATATTTGTATGAACCAATGAGAGAAGCAAAGAGAAGAATGTGTGAGTGATGATGATGCCGAATGAGGTGTGAGGTCACTTGTATTTATACAATTCACTGTGGGTGAAGAGACACATCCATTGGGCTTCTTGAGCCTACATGTTGTTGTAGCGAACTTGAACAATTTGCACATGTGTTCAAAAATCACACTTCCTCTTGTCTAAATGAGATGAAATTTATATCAATTTGGTCCTCTCGAAAAGAGGAATTTAATGCAATCATCATCTCCATCAAATGATCTATCCCATGGTGGAATTTGGCCCTAGTTTCCAATTTTAACACAATCAAAGTTTTGAAATATCCTCTAAAAACCCAAATAGAAAATGGTGTAACAGATCCCATGACATCCAACTTGTGCTCTATAGTGGGAAATCCTCAAAGTATCTCTAAATAAATATGTCTAATTGAGGCCGAGGTCAAGAAGAGGTATGATGCCTCACTAATTTGGTAATTGAAGAAGTTCAAATCTTATTTTGTCAATTTGGCTCTAAGTAGGAAGGAAACAAGGAAGGAGGTGACCCCCTTGGAAGATTTTTATAGGGGAAGGCCACATAAGGCCTTATATAAAGATCTAAATCAAAGAACCTCCCTCATAAGAGGTTCTAAATATGTTTTTAAATAATATAGATAACAACCCATCAAATGTTGATAAAGACAATAGAACATCCCTTAAATCTCATAATAAATGGGGGCATTTATAGATGAGGTGATCCTTTAATTCTATCTCGTGTGTATGGAAAAGCTAGTAGATGTTATTAATAAGATTGAGGAAGATCATTATGATTAGTTTCAACTTGACGCGAATGTAAACCCACTTTGAATGCATGAAGGGGGATCTGAAGGGCAACATCCAGTGCTCTTGTGCGTACGTGGTTAAACAAAAAGGTCCCCTTTCATTTGCATGAAGTGTTCCTGGTACAAATCCATGTTAGAGTCGAGGCCTTGAAAAGATGAAGTCTAAGTACATTGAATGTATTTTCTATAAATAACCTCTCTAACAACCTAACACAAACATACAATGATGTCATTTACATTAGAGGTGTAAATCACTTGAATTGTGTTACAAATTTAAGCACTCACCCACAAAAATGTGCCATGCTTCCTTGTGATGATGCTTTAACCCTATTGGAAAACAACCTCACAATGTAAAAGGAATTTAAACATGATGTAACTTTAATAGTGCCCCGCATTCACTTTAATAGTGCCCCACATTCACCCCTGGCTCACTACTGATGGCTAATTAAGGCTATTTCAAGCATTGATGGGGATAATATCATTTTATTTTCTCTTATGTATATTATTCTACATTGACACAATTGAGTTTAGCAGTGAAGGAATTAGGATTTGGGGGATTTAGGTGTTAGTGGTTAAGGAGTTAGCAGTTAAGGTGTTTAGATGGTGAAGGGTTAGTGGTTAAGGGTCATAGGTTAAGAGGATAAGGAGTTATGGCTTAGGAGTTGGTTCATGGATGATAGGTTAGGTACTAGTGCCTTAAGATTCAATGAGTCAAGGGGTTTATGGATTATGAGTTGTTAGTGTAGGGGTTAAGGGATTATGGATTGGGGGTTAACGGGATAGGGAATTTAGTTGTTATGGGTTAAGGGCTTATGTTTGGTGATAATTGGACTCATAATCCCCTTATCACCACTATTGGGGGTTCCCCTATCAATTGCTCTTGCTACCTTCCCTCTAGGTCCCCTAGACCCTATTAAATTAATTCCTAAACCCCCTTCTCATTCTCTAATACTAAGTTTATAGATCTTAGTAAACCATGCTTTTACCTTTGATTTCTACCATCCATGCTACCCTTGTGTCCCCTTGCCCCATTCAATACACCATACCATACCCCCCCGCCCAAAACCTTTTTGTTCATGTCATTCCACTTTTCCTAATGTTATGTGTTAGACTCCGTCTTGTATGTCAAATGTGAGATTGATTCTTCTTCAAAACCCTGTTTTGAAGAAGAAATCATTAAATGTGTTTTTAGAATATGTATCAAATTCTCCAGCTATTCAAAAGGCGGCAGCTTCCTCAACTCCTATCTCTGTAAAAGCACAAACAAACAAAACATCATCAGCAATCAAAGTCTAGCAATTTAATAATCAAATCAACAATGCCTTCTGCTCCTTCATCCATTACTCGTACACGACAAGCTTTGAATCTTTCCAAGATCAGTCTACTTCAAGCAAAGATGATGAATCTAAAGTAAATCAAACTCCATTTTTTCATGTAGCAGAGGCTGCCTTGAATGAGCAACTAGAATCTCAAAGTGTGTTGGATGAAGTTAGAGAGGGGTTGCGTGGGAAATAGAATTCTTCTGGAAAATTGATGTTGCCTGTTGGGTCAGTTGGGCGGATATCCCCACCACCTCATCTTCTAGTTGCTGCTCATTTTTCTTCAGCTGGTGATGTTGATATTTATGAATACTTTTGTTAGGGAGGAGTAATAGGCTTTGACAAGGCAAAGTGCCCAGAACTCTGAGCAGCAAAATTACTGCCAACATCTTCTCCCATTGTTCATCTGGCTGCAAGTCAGCACCATCTTGCAGCTATTACTGCTACAGGTCAAGTTTGGCTATGGCGAAATAAACATGGCAATATTCATACACGTTGTAATGAATGGGAACACACAGCTTCCTTAGAAGACAAGGGGGTTGTCCTGGTTGATGTTGCAGGTCCATATCTTAATCGGGCTTTAGGTGAATATGAGGTTGACCAAGAAGATCAGGTTCCAGATCCTTTTTATCTATTTGCAGTCGGTGCTGATGGGCAGGATTTTATCCTTCAGGGCTCACTGCCTCAGGAGCCTGTCCGAAACGTATCAACTCAGTGATGAACCCTGGCACCTTTCTCTGAAAGATGTTCTTTTAGAGTTGGGCCACCCATCACTAAATAATGCAAGGTCAAATTGTACAAGTGAGTGAGGGTACAGTGGAGGCACCAGACGAATCATCCTTCATTGGGTACATCACTGATACTGACAATGTATATATACGTTCTGCCTCAAAAGATTATATGGAGGAGGTCAACTTAGTATCTGGTTACACTGACAAGCCAATCAAAATTCATTGCGGCAGAGTTTACCATGCAATAATAATGACAGTTGATGACCATGCATGGACATGGGGTCGTGGTTATTATCCTGGTATTAACGCATTTGGTTCTTCAGGTTTCTCAGATGCCACATGCCAGCCTGCAGTTCGAATGGATGGGAGCACATCAGCATTAGAAAGGCAACATCGAATAAAGAATTTCAGTAGCCCAGATAGCAGAATTTTTATCTTTCTTATTTTAACTTGGGTAGGGGGTCTTGGAATCAATTTGCCAAGTGCGGATACAGTTATTATATATATGATCCAGATTTTAATCCTTTTGTTGATTTACAAGCTCAATCACAAGTTCACAGGATAGGACAAGAGAAGCATGTGATTGTATATTAGTTGATAACAAAGTGTTCAGTTGAGAAAAGAATACTGCAGCGTTCAAGAAGAAAGCTGGCTCTAGAGAATTTGGTGATGAATCCTTGTAAAAATAAAAGTTTTAAAGAATTGCATGAAATACTACTACATGGTGCACGGAATATTCTGGATGAAAAGGATATTGCAGCCACATCTATCCAGTATACTGATGAAGATATAGAAATTCTTCTTAATAGAGACATTCATTAAGGAAGGTGAAAGGACCGCAGCCGAAATCAGAACGCAGGTACGATTTGGAATTCGAAGGTAATCTGTTGAGATGAGGCGGCTTTTCGGTGTTGCATCAACCAACGTTTTCGGAGCTTCTATGATAATCTTCGGCGATAAGAAATGTATTTTTAGAATTTTAGGTGGAGTTGCTTGCATTGTTTTCTTCTACAGAGGTTTGAGGGCCCTTCTTTAGTTTATGATTATCGAATTACGGTTGCATCATCTACTCTCTTAGAAGCATTACACAGTATTCATATACACCATGTCTACATTTTGATGAGCAATCTTATACCAGCGACAGCGATTTGGGTAGCAACAGTTGGCTCATGAATATGGCCCACGAGCACTATTCAAACGGAGCCAGACCAACAGAATAGGATTCAATTCCTATTTCCAGACTTTATTCAATGGGAGAGCGAACAGTCATAGACTAAAACACCTATATTTAAACAAAGACACCTGTCTTAGTAGAAAAATAGGAAACGATGATCTATTTTTTACTACAGTTGCAAGATCAAAGGGTCTATGTTCTAGATTCTGTCCTCATTGGCCACAGAAAATGTAACGATGTTCTATTTGTAGAATGGATGAAACGCTTTTTGTTAATTTTTGTAATTGCAGGTTAAACAATGCCCAGGTTTTTTGGGTCGATCTATTTCCTACAGATAGTGTTATTTTAATTGTAAATTCTTAGTGTAAGGAGGGGGGGAGAGTTCTGAGTGCTGAGCGCTGGTGGAGAAAAAGAGAGCTTCTATTGTATAGTCATTGACAGAGATTTTTAATGAAATTACACAACTCTGACTTTTGAGATTCCTGTGGCATGAAAGTTAGCATAAGTTTTCTTTTGTTTCATATGTAATCTGTTATGTTTCATTTCACTTCATAATCATTTCTGAGTGAACAAATGAAGTTTTTAGGTAGAATTCATAGTATTATATGCTCTGCCTATAAGTTTGTTCATGTTCAATGTTTTCTACTATTTAAGGAGGATTCAAAGGTATTGTTTGCCCTCCTTAGCTCCTCACCAGTCTTTCCATCCCATTTAATCTCAATTTGATGTTAAATTTCTTGCCTACCTTGCCTTAGTCGATAATCTGTGTTATTCATTATATTTCTCTGCTCAAATTGTGACTTTGCCCATGCAGCCCAGAAAAACCCCATCATTTTATTAAAAACCCTTTGATCAGTTTACTAGCCTAAAATCAGTGTTACCTTATTGGTCTTCTCATCTATTGAAGATTTTTACGAGATAGACCGGAGAGAGCCTTCTCCTGCCCCGCAGGGCTAGCTACGAGGCTAAATGGTTTCATGTTGCCTTGAGGTTTGCCTTTCTCAGCCTGAGGTGAAATTTCAAGCGTTAACATACTGGCGACCATACTGGCGATCAAACCCAGAATCTCTGGTTTGTTAGACTCCATCTTGTATGTCAAATGTGAGATTGATTCTTCTTCAAAACCCTGTTTTGAAGAAGAAATCATTAAATGTGTTTTTAGAATATGTATCAAATTCTCCAGCTATTCAAAAGGCGACAGCTTCCTCAGCTCCTATCTCTGTAAAAGCACAAACAAACAAAACATCATCAGCAATCAAAGTCTGGCAATTTAATAATCAAATCAACAATGCCTTCCGCTCCTTCATCCATTACTCGTACACGACAAGCTTTGAATCTTTCCAAGATCAGTCTACTTCAAGCAAAGATGACGCATCTAAAGTAAATCAAACTCCAGTTTTTCATGTAGCAGAGGCTGCCTTGAATGAGCAACCAGAATCTCAAAGTGTGTTGGATGAAGTTAGAGAGGGGTCGCGTGGGAAAGAGAATTCTTCTGGAAAATTGATGTTGCTTGTTGGGTCAGTTGGGCGGATATCCCCACCACCTCGTCCTCTAGTTGCTGCTCGTTTTGCTTCAACTGGTGATGCTGATATTTATGAATACTTTTGTTAGGGAGGAGTAATAGGCTTTGACAAAGCAAAGTGCCTAGAACTCCGAGCAGCAAAATTACTGCCAACATCTTCTCCCATTGTTCATCTGGCGGCAAGTCAGCACCATCTTGTAGCTATTACTGCTGCAGGTCAAGTTTGGCTGTGGCGAAATAAACATGGAAATATTCATACACGTTGTGATGAATGGGAACACATAGCTTCCTTAGAAGACAAGGGGGTTGTCCTAGTTGATGTTGCAGGTCCAGATCTTGATCGGGCTTCAGGTGAATATGAGGCTGACCAAGAAGATCAGGTTCCAGATCCTTTTTATCTAGTTGCAGTCGGTGTTGATGGGCAGGATTTTATCCTTCAGGGTTCAGTGCCTCAGGGGCCTGTCTGAAATGTATCAACTCAGTGATGAACCCCAGCACCTTTCTCTGAAAGATGTTATTTTAGAGTTGGGCCACCCATCACTAAAGAATGCAAGGTCAAATTGTACAAGTGAGTGAGGGTACAGTGGAGTCACCAGACGAATCATCCTTCATTGGGTACATCACTGATACTGACCATGTCTATATACGTTCTGCCTCGAAAGATTATATGGAGGAGGTCAACTTAGTATCTGGTTACACTGGCAAGCCAATCAAAATTCAGTGCGGCAGAGTTTACCATGCAATAATAATGACAGATGATGATCGTGGATGGACATGGGGTCGTGGTTATTATCCTGGTATTAA
This sequence comes from Pinus taeda, assembly GCA_000404065.3. Classification (NCBI taxonomy): domain Eukaryota; kingdom Viridiplantae; phylum Streptophyta; class Pinopsida; order Pinales; family Pinaceae; genus Pinus; species Pinus taeda. The sequence continues at coordinate 17,327 of APFE030373092.1, forward strand.
CGCATTTGGTTCTTCAGGTTTCTTAGATGCCACATGCCAGCCTGCAGTTCGAATGGATGGGAGCACATCAGCATCAGAAATGCAACATCGAATAAAGAATTTCAGTAGCCCAGATAGCAGAATTTTTATCTTTCTTATTTTAACTCGGGCAGGGGGCTTGGAATCAATTTGCCAAGTGCGGATATAGTTATTATATATATGATCCAGATTTCAATCCTTTTGTTGATTTACAAGCTCAATCACGAGTTCACAGGATAAGACAAGAGAAGCTTGTGATTTTATATCAGTTGATAAAAAAGTGTTCAGTTGAGAAAAGAATATTGCAGCGTTCAAGAAGAAAGCTGGCTCTGGAGAATCTGGTGATGAATCCTTGTAAAAATAAGAGTTTTAAAGAATTGCATGAAATACTACTACATGGTGCACGGAATATTCTGGATGAAAAGGATATTGCAGCCACATCTATCCAGTATACTGATGAAGATATATAAATTCTTCTTAATAGAGACATTCATTAAGGAAGGTGAAAGGACCGCAGCCAAAATCAGAACGCAGGTACAATTTGGAATTCGAAGGTAATCTGCTGAGATGAGGCAAATTTTCGGTGTTGCATCAACCAACGTTTTCGGAGCATCTATGATAATCTTGGGCGATAGGTGTTGGAGAGGTAAATCCCCTCTACGGATAGAGGCGATCCCTACTAGCCCAAAAGGGGTCTAGCAACAATCAAACAATGCTGCCCTGCAGGTTCCTAGTTGTAATTAACAAGTGGGTAAAGGAAACCTACTTGGATTCCAGCACTATGTTTGACGAAGAGATGATCCTCTCGCTCCTTCGCTCAAGCCGATCACAGTCCTCCACTATCCTCGCAGACGGATACCTGCACAAGCAAAGAGAGAACAAACACAAGCGTAAAATCTGCTAACAACAACTATATATCAGTCAGGAGAGATATAATTCACATTGCTCATTCATAAGACAAATAGGAATGGAACCATAACAGTAGTCATCTATCTTTATTAATCAGAAAATAGAGTAAGGTACAACCAAAGTCCTGACGCTGAGTCCTTCTCTAGAGGGTCCAGCTAGCATGTCTCCCAAGCATTCACCTTTGAAGTAGATCTCCCATGTCAAAGAGGTCTCTCTCTCACATACAAGGCAACAAACTCATAACCTTCCTCAAGCTCTAAAGCAATCCTCACACAACACACCAAATGCCTACAAAGAGCAGCACTAATGCACTAAGAATTCCTCTATCAAAATCTATATGTTCCAAAACTAGCTGCTCATGGCAATGGTGGAGGCTTATAAAGGAGAAGGAGTCTCCATGAATAGGTAAAGGATGAGCTTTCCCCCAAGATAAGTGGGTGACCAGGCGAACAGAAATGCTAGAGAAAGGATGGCGACCTTTACAATGCTAACAGCCAAGTCTGGAGTCATCTGGAAGGCTGGCTGTTAGAACAAACTCGCCTAAACAGGATCAGCGTGGGTGGAAAACTGGGCTGGCGCGCTGGCATTGCAACTCAATTACAGGAGAGGGCAGGTCAGCGCAAAGCGGTACAAATGGAGGGCGCGCTGTTTGTGAAATTTGACCAGTGCGGAAAACACGTGTGCTTCCGCGTTGGCAGTGCACCAGGTAAACTATCACCCGCCAGTCAGTGCGTTTATTTTAGAAACAGTCGCGATGATCCAATAAACTTAGGCAAAGAGGGTTTTTAGCCATTTCAGAGAGCATGAGCATGGTGAATGTGATTTTATGACACAGTAGGGAGACTAAAAAAGTGACAGTGACATTTTACTGTGTAACAGATGCCCCTTAAAGCATGAAGCCTGAGAGAGTGGGAGGGGTGAAATGCTTTACAAGACTGCTGGACTAGAGCACCACCAGGGAGAACCTGCAGGCAGATACAACTGATATTTCAATTACATGTAGTCTAGGCATGGGCACAGCCATCCAAAAGACATATGAAGAAGGTCTGTGGTATGGACACAGCCACCCAGCTGAAAAGACCATAATGATAAGAGGTATGGTTACAGCCATCCTTAAAAGACTCAGGTATGGTCGCAGCCATCCATCAACGAGTCATGTAATGATGTCCCACAAAATCGCAACCTGGCCCACAATGAACTGGAACCAGGGTCTTGCGCTCCATCCAAACCTGAACAAAGTACAAGTTCAAACATGTGAATATAGGAGTCGAAGTCGAACATGCTTGAACATCGTCTGATTACCAACCAATGATGAAAGTTGTTAACAGATGCGAGAGGGGCCACCAATGATGCCGATGGTCCTCAAGGTACTATAGGTACAATCCACAACGTGTGAATGAATGAGCCAGTGTCGAACACCCACAGAGTCATCTGCTCGGAGGCCAATGATGAAAACCTCGCGTCGAACACGAAGAACCTGCCATTGAGGCATGCAAGCTCCAAGGTACCTGAAGGGAGTCTCTAGGTCACTCCTGGATAATGAGTCGATGTCAACAGGAAGTGATCTTTATCGAAGGTGGGCCATAATGTTTCCCACATCATCGACACGAGACAGGAAGAGACAATATGCTTTGTGTGAAATATCAGAGGGAGGTTATACTTGCAGAGGCCAACTTCTCTTGAACATATCGGCGGCACAATGACGGATTTGGCAGTATTTGGGGATCAAATGATCAGGGGTCGTAACTGAAAGACAATGAGCAGATGAGTGGCCAAATAGGATAACCCAAACCCATGGAGGCAAAAGTGAAGTGAGATGAGATGTCCCCACCCAGATACGAATGCAAACAGTGCCATGTTCAAGAGCGACATACTACCGATGACGATGATTATGGTTCCTTTATTTTCCCCCACCATTTCTGGCGAGTACCCCGATTATTTTTGGAGGACAAGCTTGACGGGGATAGCATATGCTTGGAGAGTGTCATTTCGACGAAGCCCGATGTCATTTAGTTTTAACGAGCCTGACAAAGGAAGAAATCGGCGTCTTTTCATGTTTAGAGAGTTTGAAAAGACAGCTAAAAAGGAAACTCCAGGGGGGTGCTTTTTCGTAAAGTTGTGTCTCTCGAGCCCGAAAAAGTATAAAACGATGCTCGAGAGAACCGCTCGATCATTACAACCAAGGATTACTTTTCATAAGTAGTGACTGTGACCCGAAAAAGTAAAAGAGCGGTCAGAAGCACGTTGTTTTGGAACCAATAACGAGTGCGAAACGACAAACACCTGGCAATCTTTGTTGGTTTAAACGATCGAAAAAGAGCTTTAAAAGCGACTGCCTCTCGTTCCTTTTGACGAGTTGAGAGGAGGCTCGGCCATCTTTTCTTGTTTTATGTCGGAAAAGAGCTTAACGGCGACATTTTTTGGGACCAAGTGCATATAAATCCACCTTGACTTCGCCGGTTCCAAGGACCTGCACAAGGGAAACATCCACGTAAACCCGTTCGATATGTCGAAAAACATAATAAAACATGCATTATGGCATAATAAATGACATCAGGAGTGAATTCATGGCAAAAATTATGGAAAAAACCCACATTCATAAGAATTATAGTCAAATTAGGAATTTTTTACTATAAATAGGGATTTGTAAAAATCATTTTTACCATTTTACCATTTGAGCTTTGGAGAACGTTGAAGAACTACAAAGTTAACGGAGCAAATTCTTCATCATCTGGACGTCGATTTTCCGACCGTCGATTCCAGGTAGGTCCCTCTTGCTCTGCGCTCCATTTTGATTCCATTTGCATGCAATTTCACCATGGGATTTGGCCATTTGGCCAAATTTTTTGAGCGTTGGTGCGCTCTCGGTCAGCGCGGATTCGCCCATCGGGTCCGCGCTGATCGATTTTCCCAACACACACCACTTTCCAGGTCAGTGCGTAAAACCCGTGTCCTTCTGCGCTGACCGATTTTCCCAACACACACCACTTTCCGGGTCAGTGCGGAAAACCCGTGTCCTTCTGCGCTGACCTAGAGAAAAATACACAGGCTGCCATTTCCAGCGCGGTTGTTTTAGAAACAGTCGCGCTAGCGCCGTGAAATTTCATTTTTTAAAATTTAATGGACAATTTCCAAATGCAGGCAACCTAATGACTTTTGGGTGATCTTGCAGGACATAATGGCCTTTACATGGCAAGAGAGAGACCATGATAACGCTGATATAGCCGCTTTTGCCGATGCCGGATGCCACAATGCAATGTGGGCATGCAGATTACTCAAATTCTTCCTTACTCCGCGTTTGAGGGCTTAGCCGGATCTGCTAGAGCTCCTGATCAGAGCATGGAACCCAGTGGATGGGAAATTCACCATCCGGGGTCGAGACATCGAGTTCGACTCATCAGATATTTACTTCTTGACTGGATTATCTCGCCGAGGCGCGATGCCCATCCTGGAGGGGTATCGGCCTAGCGGCGAGACGCTTAATCAGTTGATGGCCCATGTATGCCCACAAGCGGTCAAAACACGGAGCGGGAAGTGCAGCATCCCGTTAGTGGGTGTTGGTCCAAATGCCGACATAGTGCTCTGCACTATACTCTTCTTAGTGACGCGGGCAACATGTAGCCTGGTGAACCACGAGGCCTCAAAGGCCAACCTTTTGCTAGCTCTGGATTGTTTACAGCTCACGATTTTCAATTGGGCAGCAGCTGTGACCAACAGCATGAAGAGGCAGCTGAACAACTGTCAACATGGAGAGTCGAAACAGTTCGGTTATGGATCGCTTCTTCTTCCACTCATGTTTGAGCAGGTGCCGGCCCTCCGGCTGCAGACTATGGTAGTGGACCCGCCGAACAACGCACAAGAGACGAGGGCCACCAAGTGGTCCCGGGTCATGCCACGTGGAGGTGGCGGGCGCTCAGTGTCGTGGGGCATTTGTTTCCGAGAGTGGCTAGAGTGCCAGGTTATCTTCGTCGAGGACTGGCCGTATGTCGGTATATGCCGCTGCCTGCGGGAGAGCAGTGGGACGATGGAGGTAAAACACTTGATCTTTTTTATTTTCATTTTGTGATGTTTTCGTATTTATTTATGTACATGTCCTAATAAATGCTTATGCTGCGCAGATGTGGGACCCGTGAGACCCCTTGGACTGGCTCCAGAGGCACGGTGAGAGGAGCACGGCGTTGGCGTCTTGGCCTTGGCTCCTGCAGGGGGCGACCAGTCAGAGACCGTGATCTAGAATATGGAGGGATTACTGGCAGGAGTCCCAGATTACCAGGGGATCGAGGAGGTCCCCCTAGCTACTGAGATCCATACAGTGGGTGTAGAACCCAGGATGCACCGCCTTTTGAGGCAGGTGGCATGAGCGGTGGCATGCTATAGAGAGCATAACCCACCACAGTAGACACCTAGGCTTTATTTTCCATTGCTATTTTGAGAGACATACGTCTCGGATGTACTGAGGACGTCGGATTTATGAGACATGTACACTTATTTTTTGAGCGCCTTAGTGCACCACACGATAATATATATATATATATATATATATATATATACATGGTGTTTTTATTCTATCTTATGCTTCTTATGCTTGTTGATTTACATATTTCGCAAATGTCTGTCTAATACATAGTTAGCCAATGCATTAGCTACAGCATTAAGTCTTCTTGGAATGTGATGATAAGTAATATAATCAAAATCTCTTTCCAATAACTTAACACGTAAATACAACCTTAATATGCGATGATCTTTGACGGAATATTGTCCATTGAGTTGGTGGAATACAAGCTGTGAATCTAAATTTACAACCAATGAGCGGATTCTGAGGTTAATCGCCTCGGCTAATAATTCAATTACAGCACTATACTCTGCTACGTTGTTTGTTGTGCAACCTAGACACACACCTTGAATATCTACTAACTCACCATAAGGATCGTAGATCACCCATGCCGCAGACGACAGATTGCGAGTGCTGCGGGAAGCACCATCAGCGAAACCAACATAAGGTGATCCAGACATTTGTTCAGAAGCAAAAGACACAATAAGCAGCAATCCCGCCGACACACTAAGACAAGAATCAAAATAAACACGCACACACACTAAACACACTATAAAAAGCATATGCATGTAAAAAATAAATGAGAGAGTGCCTAGACTCAGGCGTAATATTTCTTAAGATATAACCCATTACGGGGCCTGTCCAGGGGATTGCCTTCATAATCGATCAGCTCGTAGGCACCTTTTTGTAGAACTCTTTTTACAATGTAGGGCCCGTGCCACATTGGCTCGAGTTTTCCTGCTCCTAACTTATCACTAGCCTGATCATAGAGCAGTACCAAGTCACCTTCGATGAAAGAGCGGGGATTAACCGAGTCATCAAAGTGAGTTTTTACTCGCTTCTTTTGAGCTTCAATAGCAAGGGAGGCTAGACGACGTGTCTCATCTAGTCGTTCTAGGTAAAGAAGCCGCTCTTCTGCAGGAGTAGTCTTGGGAAGTAACTCGACGACTAATTTGAGTGAAGGAATCTCACACTCAATGGGAAGGGTTGCCTCTAGCCCATATACTAGCTGAAAAGGGGTGAAGCCGGTGGCATCCTTCATGGAGGTCCGGTAGGCCCACAATGCGGAAAACAACATCAAGTGCCAATTAGACTTGTGCATGCCAACAGTTCTCTGAAGCATCGTGACCAAGACTTTGTTCACGGCTTCAACCTGACCGTTGGCCTGAGGATAGTATGGAGATGAACTATCATGCCTAAGTCCAAGTTGGGTTGTTAATTTGACCATCATGTGATTACGGAAATGCTTTTCGTGATCAGTGACAATGGCTTGTGGGACTCCAAACTGAGAGATAACATGGTTGAAAAGGAACTGCGCCATCGTGTGACCATCTTCGGACAATGTGGGCATCGCCTCGGCCCATTTTGTGAAGTAATCGATAGCAACGATGATGTAACCATGCCCCCCGACCGAGCGAGGGTTACATGTCACATAATCGATGCCCCACTTAGCAAAGGGGCCAACAGTCACTACGGGGTGCAGAGGGGTAGCAGGAGCACGCATCTTCCGCTGGAATATCTGGCATTCGTGGCATGAACGGACGGCGAGAATGCAATCCTTAAAGATAGAAGGCCAGAAGTAGCCAGCACGAAGGATTTTTTTGTGCGGTAGCGTATCTAGACATGTGACCGCCACAAGCACCGGAGTGGCAGTCATTTAAAACTTTTTCAGCTTCTTCGAAGGTGAGACACCGACGAAGAATTGAATCAACCCCAAGACGGTATAGGGTGTCCCCAATTATGCGATATCGCTGAGCTTGGTGACGGATCCGCCGACAAGCATCTTTCAAAGTCTCGGGGCGGAAGGAGGATGTCTGTAAATAGACGATTATGTCCCCATACCATGGATCGAGGGTGCTGATCAGGAAAAGAGTTTCATCTGGAATCGATTCCTCTATCTGCGAGGAAGCAGTGGCGGATGGCAAGGAGCATAGCAGTTTAGCGAAAACAAGTGATATTTTGGACTTGGCTGCGGTAAATTCCAAGTCGAACTCTTGGAGGATCACAATCCACTTTGAGTACTTGCCCCCAAGCAATTGTCGTGAAAGAATATATGTCATGGGGTTACAATATGAAATCACTGTAGTAGTACGCAACAAAATGTAATGGCGGAATCGTTGGACAGCGCAAACCACGGCAAGAGCCAACTTCTCGACATATACGTATCAACTTTCCGTGTCTAATAAGTTGCAACTAAGATAATAGATGACATGCTCGATGCCATGATCGTCGTCCTGAACCAAAACCATGCCGACATAGTAGTATCAGCAGCAGCCAAATAGAGCGTATAATCACGATGGTAATTCGGAGGCTGTAACAAAGGGGCGGAAACTAGGAGGGTTTTGAGATGAGCAAACGACTCCTCGGCTATGGCATCCCATCGGAATGGGGTGGCACGCTTCAGTAACCGGGTGAAACCCTTTGCCACTTCAGCATAGTTTGGTATAAATCGTCTTAGAAAATTTGCTTTTCCCTGCAAGCTCTGTAATTGCCGCAAAGTCGCAGGGGGAGGAAGATTCACGATTGCCTCAACTTTCAGAGGATCCAGATGGATGCCCTCTCGGGAGATGATAAACCCGAGTAGTCGACCTGATTACACGCAGAAGACACATTTGTGAATATTATAGTGTCTGCAACGAAGACAGATTTCACGAAGGTGCGATGGATGGTCTGCACGTTTAGCTGAATGAGCAGGAAGATCATCCAGATACGGCTGTACGATGTGTCTGATATCATGAAAAGCATACGACATCGCACGTTGAAAAGTAGCACCGACGTTTTTGAGGCCGAAGGGGAGCTTTTTATAAGCAAAGGTGCCCCAGGGACAGATGAAGGCCGTCTTATGTTGATCTGCCGGAGCAATGTTGATCTGGTTATAACCAGAAAAACCGTCCATGAACAAATAAATCTCGCTACCCGCACACTCGCCAATGAGTTGATCAATAAATGGAGTGGGGTAGTTTTCCTTTGGACAAGCTCTGTTGATATCACGGTAGTCAACGCAGACACGAATGGTGCCCTGTTTTTTATCGACAGGGACAATGTTTGAGACCCATTCTGTCAGAGGGATAGGGTAGATAAATCCCGCTTTAAGAAGCTTTTCCACCTCTGCTTTGATGGCTACCGCCTTGCGGGGGTGCACAGGATGCAAACGCTGGCGAATAGGTTTGGCCCCGGGATACGTTGGTATCTCGTGCACGACTATAGACGGATCCATACCAGGCATCTCTTCATATGACCATGCAAAAACATCGCGAAATTCGCGAAAGAGAGCGATATAAACTTGAATTTCCTCCGGAGTGCAGGTCACTCCAATGAAAATATTCTCGACGATCCCTGGTTTGACAGAGATGTCGATCGGTTGAGTCTGCGTGATGTTCCCTAGATTTCCTTCTGACGTTGTATGATAGATTTGAATGTGCGTCTGAAGGGGTTGAGAAGGGAGACATGAGGCAAACCGCGCGAGACACAGTAAAGTTTCCTGGGAGGTAGGGAGAAAGGAAGAATGGTGGTGAAGAGGGAACCACGGTCGTTCATCCAGAGACATTGTCTCTATAATAGCCTCATTGGAAGGAAATGTTTCCTTCAATGGATCCGAAGAGGTGTATTCTCCTGCCCAAGGCGGAAAATCATCTGAGTCAAGCACCCCACTCGAGACGGTGGGTTCCGCATAAGAAGCCGATGCAGTGACAATTTCAATGTAGTTGAGCTCAGCTAGGCTCAACGGCATCTCCTCGCCCCAAGGTTCTATCTGGTCGATGGATGGAAGAATCCAAGGGTCAGAACGAACCGAGATCATCGAGATCGAGGTGAAGTTGGGAGGTGGGAGGGAAAAACACCCATAATGGCGGGTTCTTTAAAGAGCCCAGCTCCCTCATTTTCATAAGGTACTGAGGTATGCTCAACGAAGGGTACGTTTCCCTCAGAAGAGGAAGCAAAAAACGAGAGTTAATCAACCGTGACAATTTTCCCTTGATGGGGAAAGCGAATGACATGGAAGAGAGATGAAGCTATAGCACGCATATCATACGTCCAGCTTCGGCCCAAAAGAAGATTATATGTAAGAGTGGCGTCTACAACTTCAACTTCAACTTCAACTTCAACTTCTACAGTCTTCCCTTCTCAGGTAATCGGTAGCCGTTGAAGGATACCATACGGACGAGACTCTCTCCCGTCGAACGCTTCTAAGGTCGTCGGGGACTGACTCAACGTCGGAGACCCGATGGCTTTCCAACATGCAACAGACATGATGCAGGTCGAGGCGCCCTCATCAATAACCGTATGATGGATCGTTTTAGAATTGATGACGACTTGTATAAGGAAAGCTATCTGATGAGGCAGTCGCGGCACATGGCTCTCGAGATCGAAAGTGATTAAATCCGAGTCCACTGGGTCTATGCCACCGATGGCCGATAGCAGGGACTTCCTCTGGGGGGGCAGCTCTGAAGGACCTATAATGCGGACATGGTAGACGGAGCCTGTGCTAAATCCTCCACGATGCTGTAGTGCTGGGAAGCACGAGCATTCGGGTTGTAGGAAGACCTCCTGAGTACCCCTTTCGGAGGGGGTCGGATTGTCGTCTCGGTGCTTGGCCTCTCGATATGGAGTGGGCCAGAGCTGGACGGAGGAGCACTTGAGGGAAACTCTGGCTCCTTCCCTGGGGATGACGGATAATCCTTAGCTCGAGTAGATACATGGATCGGAATAGTTCCAGCCATGAAGACTTGGGAACCGAAAGGAGAGGATGAAGAAGGGTCAACTACCATCTGGGTCTGCTGAGAAGGATAGGGTTCTTTCAAAACAACAGGGATCCCTTGAGCACCTTTCAACAACAGACTAACTTCGGCCCGTCTAGGGCAGTCCTTAGTATAGTGGTCTTCCTCACAAATGAGGCAAGGGTACTTAGGCTTATGCTTAGCACCTTCCTCACCAGGAGGTTTAGACGATCCCTGCTTGGGTTGATCGGGTTTATTCTTCCCCTTTCCTTTTTCCTTTTTCTTACCCTTCGAGGCTTTGCCTGTCATAGAAGAATGAACATCATTCACCTCGGAAGTATTACCAGAAATAACAATGCCCTAGGAAGAGTTCTCGTTGGGTGAACTAGACTTCTGCTTCCCGGGGTTGGATGACTTTTTAGAGGCCTGGGCTACAGAGCCGATGACTCCATCAACAGATGGTTTAGGCGGAGCCTTGGATGTGTCGGGCCTAGGGGCGTCTGGCAAATAATCATACAAAGTACCAGACTGAGAATAGACTAAGTCTAAGTATTGGGCACGCGCGATCGCTTGCTCTTCAGTTACGCATGCCCCCATAGCGATGACCCTTGTAATTTGGGGGACAAAGGAGGTAGTAAACCAGTCGGTAAGGAGGAAATCAGGTATCTAGAACTTGATTAACTTGCGACGCCTTCTCCATTCATGAATATGATCGGAGATATGTGTAGTAGTGCTCTGTTTAAGAGACGTAAGGAAATGAGTCCCCGTCTCATACCGAATGGGTAACTGAAAGTGATTCAAAAATGCCATAGCCAGCGAATTGAAATCATGGAATGATGCACGAGACAATTTGATATACCATTTTGCTACCAAACCAGTGAGAGTCCTTTGAAAGAGGCAAAGTCAGATCGAATCATCGAGCCATGAATTCGATGAACACCATAAGTGATACGTCATGACATGGGCCTGAGGGTCCTCTCCGGCCTTCCCATCAAATTTGGGACAGTCACTGGGAATTTTAGTTGGAACCGGTGGCCACTGCGGATCATGCAGAATGGGATCATTCATCAGTTTTGACACATCGGGCAGTTCCAACGTGGCTAGGAATGGTAATTGAGGATTAAACGACATTTGCGGTGGATATGAGGTGGAACCAGAATTCCACCCAGCTCCAGGTTGCCCCCATGGTCCTTGTCCCGATGGACTAGGTCCGTAAGGGCCTTGTCCATAAGGATTTTGTCCGTAGGGGTTGTTCCCGAAACCAGGTTGCTTGTTCTGCCCCCCAGCGCCCCATTGGTTACCAAATTGAACAGCAAGTTGTTGATAATTCGGTTGAGGATTACCCTGCGGTTGTTGGTAATTCTGATAAGGGATGTAAGGATTTTGTCCCTGGGGCTGTTGGTATCCGTACTGAGCCTGTGAACCAGGCGGCACTTGATATCCACCAGAATGCATGGGCTGGGATTGGTACCCACCCGAATATGGAGGCTGGGCCTCATGCCCACCAAAGTACGGAGGCTGGGATTGATACCCACCTGAGTACGAAGGTTGGGATTGATACCCGCCCAAGTAAGGAGGTTGGGATTGGTACCCACCTGAATACGGAGGGAGGGATTGGTACCCACCTTGATATGGATGTTGGGATTGGAACCCACCTGAAAGAGGAGGTCGGGATTGATACCCGCCTGCATTTTGAGCCGTCTAGCCAGGGGGTCATACTGGTTGGATTGGGGGCGGCCTCACTCGCCCAGAAGGTCGAGCTTGCTGGGTGAGGGGTGGCCCTTGTGCAACCGAGGTTTGTCCCTGGTGACCAGAGGGTTGCTGGGTGGTAGGCTGGCCTTGCTGCACGTAAGGCGGGCCTCCTTGCCTAGAATCCTTGCTGGTTTACGGGTTGACCTTGTTGCCCATGAGGTTGTCCCTGATTCCCATAGGGTTGCCCCGAAGGGTAGCCTTGTTGGGTACCTGGTTGACATTGTTGGGCGTTGGGTTGTCCCGAGTTTCTTGAAGGTTGCCCAAAATAAATAAACACCAGACCACTAGAGACCAAAGGTTGTCCTTGATGAGGTTGTCCTTGTGGGCCTCCTTGCTGACCAGGGTAGTTTTGACCTGTAAAATGCTACCCATAATCAGGCTGCACGTAAGGTTGCTGACCTTGGTAAGGTGGTCCTTGCTGTCCTTGTCCTGGATAGTACTTGCCGCCACCATATCCGGTGGTGCCCCAATCCACGTTCAATGGAATGGAAATTTCATCATAAGGAATTTGAGGCAGAGAGGTGTACAAATGATGATTCTCGGCATCATAGTACGGACCTTGACCATCCAGGTTCTGGACATTACGCAAGTATTCAAAAAATGCCTCCTCCTCTGTCATATGTTCAGAAGCAGGAGAGGCATCACTTGCAAGTTGAACAACTCTAGAAGAAGGAGACGGTTCACCACTCTGCATTGGACCTCGAGACGGGCCCGCGGTAGAAGTGACAGCGGATGAAGCTGTGACTGCACCCACAACTGGAGTTGATGCCGCGACACAAACGGCCGGGTTGGTGGGGACTGTCGTAACAGTAGAATGAGGGGCTTGGGAAACAAATGGTCCCATGGTAGGGACGATGTCGTGACCCCAAGAAAAGAACTGCTGAGTATCCTATAATGACCTGTAGCACCTTGGCACCGTTTTCCCAGAAGACGTGACGGTGTAAGGCATAGAGATAACAGGGGATGTTGTCGGAATGGGAGTATCTACACTCGACATAACGGTCGGGCCACTAGACACTGGAGAAGCATCGCCCATATTGGATGAAGCCATCAAAGATGGAGCACTGACAGGAGTGGCAGGATGAGACTCGTCAGAGGGTTCCCAAATAGGGTTGTAAAAGAACTCGTAGAAATCGTCTCCTGGAGCTCGAGAATTCAACGGTTGTACGCTCGGAACAATGGGAAAATCGTCACAGACCGGAGTTTCGGAGGCAACAGAAGATGGGGACCCTTCTTCGCTTGGGATCGAAGACGGAGTCGATGGATCCGCCAGGATGTCCCAACAAAGACCCTAAAGAAGCTAACGATAAAACCTA
>APFE030373094.1:906-36720 GCA_000404065.3 Pinus taeda
ACAAACCCCAATGTGGGGAAACCCTTGATCAATTCTTCTTATATGTTCTTCAATAGTTCAACAGAGAGAGAGAGAGATAGTACATTTACAACGGAAGTCAACACTTTGAATTATCTAGATAAGAGCATAGATCATCTCTAAGAAGATGATACATGAGATTAGTTGAAGACATGCTGCTTCAATTGATTCTCCAAGGTGACTCCTTCACCTATCGTTGTGCTGCATTTCGTCATCATGCTGCACCTCAGCGTGCTGCACCATGCTGCACCCATCATCACTATGCTGCATCTCATCATGCTTCATTAATCATGATTGTACCCATCACTGTACTGCATTATGTGCCATTGCTACACCATGTTGCCATACTAACCTATGTGCTAGCTACATCTTGCTTGCTTGTTGTCCCTAGCTTGCTTATTGTCCTTTGCATGCTAATTGTCCCTTGTATGCTAGCTGTAACATTGTATGCTTGGTGTATTTGTTGCTAAGTACCATACAATTGTCCCAATGTTAGTTAGTTGTCCCTTGCATGCTGCTCTTCTTTGAAGACAGATGCTCAGGGTGTTCTGACAGTTTCAGCAATTCCGACTGTTCCCGGCAGTTCCGACAGTTCCGATAGTTCTAGCTTTTCCTGGCAGTTTCGACAGTTCCCGACAGTTCTAGCAATTCCGGCTATTCCATACAGTTCTGGCTTCTGCCCTCTGGATTAGGGCAGCGTTATCCCTTAGGATCTCTCCTCCTACTAAAACTCAAAGACGAGTAGAGAGAAAGAGATCCCAAGTTTGTTGAAATGACTTGAAGGCCACCTCTATTTATACTAAAACGTTGAGCACAAGTGGGCTTTATTTGGTTACTGGCCGACCTTGATGAATTGTCCCATAACACAAATAAATTCATATCTCCATGAATACTTATCAGAATCGGATTATCTTTAGATCAATCCTACACCTCTCAATGAGAAGGTTCCAAGAAAATTCTCAACTTTCATTAATAAGACGACCCACATGGAGTTTGGCCCTAGTTGCCAATTTTAACACAAAGAGGTCCTCCAAGCACAAGTCATGTCTTCACTCCTTTCTACACCATATACCCTGGCACTTCTTCCGATATTTTGTTTCCCGGCTCTTCGTCCTCCTACTTCTGGCACTTCGTTCATCTATTAGTAAACCTTGTTTCACTTGCTCTAGAGAAGAGACCTTTGATGAGACCCTTTTCCTATGATGGTTCCTTTCTTCTCTTCACCAATCAACCAACTGGGATAACTGTAATGGGAGGGCTGTTATGACAGTAGAGGCAGCCTCCTTTTCCCTCACATGTGTGACTGTAATGGGCCTTATAACAGCCCTCTTACCTTCACTTTTCCTCCTTGATCCTTCGCTTGAGAGAGTGGTCTTGTAGGCTTGGATTGAGCCCTAAACAATGAGATATGGTGAGCTGTTAGTGACGCAGCTGTCATAACCGCAGGCAGCCTTACTTAACTTCACACGTGTGGCTGTAGCTGCCCCAGAAATGATCTCCTTAACTTCGGTTCTATATTCTTCTTCCTCGCTGTCCTTGAAGACCCTATAGACTTCCCTTTCAATTCTTTTTTTTCGCTTGTCTCTTCGCTAATTTCAGAGCTTGAATGAATGCATTATAAAGGAGTGGACAACTAGAGGTCTGTCCCTCCATTTAGGCTGACTTGCCAACTGTATGTAGGTCGACTTGTCAACTGATTGTAGGCTGACTTGAGGACTGTTCTTATGCTTCGGATTTCTTCTTTCAGAGATGTTGTAGCTTGGAGGATGCTTGTAAATTTGCTTGGAGGTATTCTCTTGACCATAATACATATACATACAAGGTATAACATGCCCTTAAGGTCTTCAACTTATTCTTTTGACTATTTGACTCATCTATAGCACTTTAAATAGTGCTAGACCTATTTCAATGAGCAAGAAACTCATTGACATATATTATAAAAATAATATTTATTTTCTTGATTAAATACAATATCAAAAGTACATTTATGAAAACCGAACCTAGTTACATTTCCTTCAACAATCCGAACCTCATCTGCCCCTTATCAAATTCGAACTCCATTCGGACTTTATAGTTGTCGAACTCGAACCATGGGTTCGAACCCTGTAGCCTACGTTGCAGGTTGACTCTTCAGATAATAAGTCACATCCTATGAAACCAGATTCGTCCAAAACAAGCCACATGTCCGAATCCGGCACGGTTGTTGAAAATTTGAATCCAAAAATGAGACACGATGTGTCCTAACGGGACACCATCGAATCTCGGTCGTGTTCCGTTAGGACACATCATGTCCCGATTTTGGGATTCGAATCCCAAAAAAGTGAGGGTTTATGGGGTTTGTGAGGGTTTGTGAGGGTTTATGAGGTTTATGAAGTTTGGAAGAGTTTATGAGGTTTGTGAGGCTTTATGCAGATATTTGAATTTTGTATGTACTATGCATGCTAATTGCTATAATGTTACTAACTTACTTTGTAAACAGTAAAACTAACATTTAGATGAAGATCTACGTTTGAAATCAATAAATTTGTATCATTAATGAGAATTTGCGTAAGAAATATCTAACTTTTAATATATATATTTTTAATAAAATAATATATAACGAATCCTACATGTCCTGTTCCAGGGGGTCAATATGTCTGAATCCGGCACTCAAATCCCCGTATCCTACGAATCCCGAATCCCCATGTCAGGTGATGTAGGTCACATCTAATAAGCATAATTTTCAGGTAAACAGTAGACATTTACTATAGATGCAGTTCCAGCAGATTTTTATAGAAGTGATATGATTATCTTCTACCACAGTAGCCTTCTACATGCATGCGTTCATAGTTTGATATGCTCTTTTATTGTTCTTGTCAGTCGTGATTGCTCATATATTGTGGACTTAATCTAATGTATATGTCCCTGTGGACTATGGCAGGGTGTGTCCAATATGATGCTTCCAATTATTCAGGCAGAAGGAGTCAGACAGATGTTCTTTCCTAACACTGTCCCTGCATATTATAGACTGGCCACTGTGCATTGTATCAAGGGAGAGAGTCACAGTCAATGATTATGAGGAGACAATTTTCCTTGTCAGGCATTGATTTCTTTGGTCCTTTTGGAAGAAGTCATAGTCAAACTGTTTCTTCTTTTAACTGTTAGTTAGAATGCATACCATTTCTTAGCTTTCAATTCGAACTACTATGCATAGCATGCCATTCGGAAGAATTTGAATGTTATATGCGAACGTAATTCATTTGCATGGAAAATTAATGTAAGCTCTCCAAACTTTATTGCGTTATACTGGCCTCTGTGCATTGTATCAAGGGAGGGAGTGGCAGTTAATGATTATCAGGAGATAATTTGCCTTGTCAGGGATTGATTTCTTTTTGCGATCCTTTTGGAAGAAATGAAATTCAATCTCTTTCTTCTCTTAACTGCCTGTTAAAATGCATACATTTCTTAGCTTTCAATTTGAACGACTATGAATAGCATTCTATTTGGAACACTGAAAATTGGAAGAATTTGAATGTTTTATCCAAAACTAATTCATTTGCTGGGAAAATTAATGTGTGCTCTCCAAAATTTATTGCTTTATAGCTGATAACGTTTTCTTGAAGTCACCAAAGAACTAGCTTTCAAAAGCTTCTGTACATATTTTCTTCTGGATATAGATTTGATTTTTCTATTGTGGGAACATACAACTATATTTTCTGGTATGACCAAGACTTTTGTCGGAGGAAGAAGGAAAAGCATGAAATGACTATTTATCATGTCAGCAGAGTCGTGTTACGTGTACATGCATGTGTCTATCCATACTTTACGCATGAAAGCCATCTTATAGCATGTACCAACAGAGAGGCTATTATAGAACAATTGTGAAAACTAAAGATAACCAAAGTTCTATCTGGAAAATTTAGGTTATAGTATAAACATAGGTTATGGAACTTGGAAGTGACAGAAAAATTCAGAAACATTCTTCACAGAAGTTTTCAAGTTCAGATTTTTCCATTATATTAATCAAAGGGAAAAGTTGCATGCAATGATGCCTCAGATGGTTTTACTCTTGGTTGTCTTCTTTTGCTTTTCTCTGGTCAACTTCCTTTTGCATAGCTGTAAAACAGCATGCTAGCTTCAAAATTTACCATGAGCCAAATTGTTATAGTTCTAGGCCTCACTACGGGGTCTAATTATCAGACTTCCGCAAGTTGGCATATAAAAGAGGGGCTTAAAGATGGTTCCATTTTTATGGATAATCATATAGTTTGAAGATATGCTCCCTACTGTAGCACAGTTTTTGTTTTGAAGAAAAGATTATATTGAGGATATCATATGACCTGAAGATTGAGAAATTTGAGGTTCCCAAAAGATATATTCTCTGCTATGGCATATTATTTGTTTTTGAGTAGTATGTAAAAATTTCTGTTTTCCCACCCTTGCTTTCAGTTTCTCCTTATTTCTCCCATGTAGTTAAATGCCCTTTCCCATAACCATACATTCAATAAGCTGGAAAAAATAAATTTTGCTGAAAACACAAATTCTGGAAAATTTACAGAATGCTGGAAATTGCAAAAATAAAAATCAGCAGTAATAAACAGCCATTAAAACACATTAAAACACTGATATATTTGGTCAACGTGACCCTGGAAAAACCCCCTACAA
Organism: Pinus taeda; assembly: GCA_000404065.3. NCBI lineage: Eukaryota > Viridiplantae > Streptophyta > Pinopsida > Pinales > Pinaceae > Pinus > Pinus taeda. The sequence continues at coordinate 5,569 of APFE030373094.1, forward strand.
CTCTTGGGGAAAACCAGTTTGAGAGCTCTTCTTTATTTCTGAAAAATGTCTTTTTACAGCAAGAAAATTTCAGCAAAAAATTACAGCAAAATATTTTTTTTTCAGCAAGCAAACTTATCCGTTTTCAGCCCAACGGACCACCTGGAAACTTCTCAGTTTTCAGCAAAAAATCAGCTTTTTCTGCTTGTTCTTGCTACTGTTTTGCTTGTCTTTCTGCTGTTCTGATTTTGCTGAAGAGCTGCCTGGTATGTGTGCCAAACTGCTGCCTCTTTCTCCTTCTTGTCCAGAAATCTCCCTTGCTCTCTTGCTCTCCTTCTCCCAATCTGCTCATGAAAGAATGAATGATCTTTTCCTCCTTTTCTTCCTTTAATATAACTCCAAGTGACTTTTGGGTGATCTCTAAATCCAATGGCTGAAATAGATTTAGATCAATGGCTGAGATTAAATGCACATTTAAATCTCACTTTCTATTTTTTAATTCACCCACTTTAATAAAGACCCACTTAGTCATTTATTTCCAAAGTCACTTTTCCTTTCTAATTTTTCATTGACTTTATAAAAGTCACTTTAAAATTAGACTTAGTAACTTTATCACTTAAAGTCACTTTTAAATTAGATTTTAACTTTATAAAAATTATAAAGTCACTTTAGGAGAAAAATTAAAATCTTTTGGACACTTTTCCCTAGGCCAAAGATCAAAGCCTAAGGGAACCACTTGTCCTCCGGTACCAAATTTCAACATTAGATACCTTATGGACCTTAATGCACAACTGAATGAGACCGTTTATGCTGTTGTTGAATTCGCAAAAATTACCTTGCTGAAGTATTCACATGTGCTGACAGAAACCCTAGAATATCCATCCTTTCTTCGCTTTCCTTTTCTTCCTTCTTTGCTAAATGAGCAGGCCTAACAGCCCTTGTATATTATCTCAAAATAGAGAGATGGTTCCTACTACACTTGACCGCAGACAGACCTCTTTTTCCCTCGCACATGTGGTTGTTGATGTCCTAGAGAATAGCCTTGTACCTTCGTTGTCCTTCCTTGTCTCTTCAGCGCCCTAACAAACTTCTTATCCACCTTTACTCGGTTGTCCTCCAACGTTCTAGTCACCCTTCTCTTTGCAGATTTCAAAGCTTGTGTTATATGTCCAAATGAGTGGAGAACCTCTATAAATAGAGGTTTGTCCCTCCTTTCTCAAGCCAACATGACTGCCCATTAGGCCGACTTGACAATTGCATTATATTTCACATTTATTCATCGTTTTTGCTACTTGTAGACTTCATTGGTACTAGGAGAGGGATTGACCATGTTTGGAATTATTTCCTTAACCTTGTATGATGACTTGCATGATGTAACATGCCCTCAAAGGGTCTTTTCATAATTACATTTTGACTTTGAAAGAAACTCATTGACAAATAATACAAAAATAATTTCTCTTTTCTTGAATAAGTACAAATATTTTATGAAGACCGAACCTAGTTACATTTTCTCCAACAGTCCCTCTTAACTAGGGAAGTATTCATACAACATTACAAGGTGTTTGGAAATTTTCAATATTGAAGAATTCACATAAGAGAAATCGGATTAGCAATCCATCTGTTATAGCATCATATTCATCAACATTGTCATAGTGCAAGGCCTTGACTAACAACTCCATCTCTTTACGAGACCATGAGCTACAATGCTGGCGAGACCAATGATTTATAGACACCTTCATCATTGTCTCTCAAGGTACATACCCACCCGGGTGTTCTCGAGTATGACCTTCTAGGACTATTCTTATCTTGGGTTCCCAGGGCTCAAAGAATATCAATCCTCTTGCCTACTCTTGTCTTGGATGCCCTAAACATCCTCAAAGAGTATCAGATGCCAGATGATTACCTAATCCTCCCATTATTTCTTCCCAAGTGAAGACAAGAATATTGTGTCTATCTTGTGCCTTCATTTCCATTCATGGCCTTCATCTAGACTGGTTGTTAGTCCTGCATGACCCAAGACATCGAAAACACAATAGTCACTCCTTTGTAATCAGGGGTGATTCAAAACCCCCTCTTGATCAGGGATTTGTCAGAGCTCCCTCTTAACTGGGGACCCTTTCCTTTATCAACAGCTTCTTCTTCGTGGGTCCTTTAGCTGCATGATCTCCTTCCTTTCTTGATGTCACGAAGTCTTCGATCAAACTTCTTCTCGGTAGGCCACCATCCATCCATCACTTTCCTTCTTGGTTAGTCATGTCATTGCTTCATGGAAAGAGACTATCAGGTTCTTCTAGTCATCTTGGCTACTCCTTTGTCATCTTGTCCATGCTTTGGAATGCTCTCCTCATGGATGCTCCATCATACTTGCTAGGTTATATGCTTTGACCTGGTAGCCCATCATGACTTCATCCTGATATTGCTTCAACATTGTTTTTCCTTTTGTTGGATGGCTTCTTCATCATGACATCTTCATAGAGTAGAATCAGTTATCTGCACCTTTTATATCTCCAAGGCCTCCATAGGTGTCAAGGGTCCTTTCTTCCTTCATCAGAGTTATCTTGACCTATTTCAGGAGATATCTTTCAAGGCATTTTGTTAGGTAGTGATTCTTGGTGATCATGGTGTTCTTCACATGTTTGATCTCTTTCTTCATTTGCTTCTTTTCAGATAGATCGATCAACCACCTAATGCTTCTTATGGAAGCATTCCTTCATCCCTTGATTTCTGGACTTGTCAGCATTTCTTCTTGCTTCTTAGTCAACAATCTTATGCTCCTTATGTGAGCATGTTCTTTTGTTGTCCTTCATTGCATCGTGGTACATGCCTTCGAGCATGTTCTTGGTGAAAGAGATCCTTTCATGCTTGATTATGTTATAGAGCTATACCCATGACTCAATAATATACAAATGATGACATGACTTAAACTTTGATGCATGCATACCTCATCTTGATCCTCCTTGATCATTATTTGGTGTAGCCCTTCTTGCTTCATCTTAGCCTGCCTGCATATCATCCCCTTTTCTTGAATCCCATGAGTGGGATTCCCAATGAGACATCTGCCTTGGTTCATGAACGTTCTCTTGAAGATTCCATCAGAGGATCTTAAAGGTCCTCACCTTGCAAATGTTTCCTACCTTTGATGATTTAGGTCTTCTAATATTCTTGCCATGATCAAGTTTTCTTCCATCATATATGAGGTCCTATTCTAGGTATGCTCCTTCTACATGAATATCTTTGAGCTATATTTGTCATGCTCCTATATTCTAGAAGATATTTCTACTTGTGCATTTTTGTTCTTCTCATAAATGCTACATCTACATGAGTGTCTAGAACTCCATATACATCATGTTGCTAGATTCTAGAGAGTAATTCTAGCCATGCAATTTAATTTATTCCTACATGCTCCTATTCTACTGAAAACTTTGAAAGAAGTCTAGAAGGAAAGAGTTTGACCTAGTCATAGTAGAGATCCAAAGGATCTTCCTTCTTTTGCTTCTTTCCTTCCTCTTCCACCTCTTGAGTTATATGAGTATCTTCTCTCTTTACCTTGATGTTGTTGTCCTTCTTAAGCTTGGGACAATTCCTTTTGTAGTGTCCATATTCTTAGCATCCAAAACATTGGATCTTGGACATGTCTTTGTTGTTTTTTATCCGTGGACCAAACTTGCCAAATTTACCCTTTCTTTTGGCCATGGTAGCAAATGCTTGCTCCTTTGACCCCACATCTTCTTTCGCCTTAAGTCTAGTCTCCTTTGTTCTGCACAGAGACCACATATCACTGAGAGTGGTTGCTTCCTTCTTGCAATAAATGCTTGATGTGAAGTTTCCCCACTCCTCAGGTAGAGCATTGAGTACAACAATTGTCATCTCTCCGTCAAACATGACTTCCCCAAGCTCTTGGAGTTGATCTCTCATCTCGGAGATTTTCATGAAGTAGGGAGCTATTCCTTCCTTTGTTGTCTTCATCTTGTATAATTCATTCCTCAGAGATAATACTTCTCCAGTGGTGGATATCGCGAATAGCTCTACTAGCTTATCATAAATTTCTTTTGATGTCTCAAACTTGGAGACATAGGGAATGAGAGAGTCCTTGATTGATTCTATCATAATCCTTTGATCTCGTCTCATCCTTATTGTACTTGGCTAAGGCTTGAGTTTGTTCCTTAGCAAGGACAATGAGGTTCACCTTGACATATTCTAGGAGCTCATTCTCCTTGAGAAGTAGATCAGTCCTCTTCTTCTATGCAAGAAAGTTATTGGTGCCTACCAATTTATTGCTTTCCTTGCAAAAAGACATTGATGTATATTCAAAAGGGGACATGTACTTGATAGATTTTGAGATTTGATGGATTTGCTTCCTCCTTGAAAGCTTAATGGCTTGTCTTCCCTAGATCTTGATGTCCTTCAAGTTGTCTTCTCCAAGTGGACTTACTTGATGATGAGGTGTGCTTGAGGAATTGCAGCTTGATGTAGATCTGCTTCTTCTTTTATATAAGGCTCTCCTCCAAGCTTTGTAGCCCTCCTTGATGAATGATGGATTGTAGACCCTTCATGTCCTTGAAGTGGTTGAGAATTCTAGGCTTGATGCTTCAACTTTGTAGATGCCAGAGTGTCCTTCAGTTGCCCTTTCCTTGATGTGTCACCTTCGCTCTGATACCATGTTAGAGAATCTAGGGCAAAGTGGTGTTGATGATTCTCTGAGACTTGATAACAATTTGTGAAGTCTTTTTACTTTTCTTAGTTAGGTTATACTTCTTATTATTATTAGTGCATATGTGTGTGCTTCATCAAACTGCTACCAAAAACAAAATAACAAGAACACAAAATTTGGCTCTCTGCCAGGGACAAACCCTCTCCACTCTTGAGAGGGAAACTCTTTGTAAGTTTTTTCTTATTGAAGCTTCTTATTTGAACAACTGCCAAACCCTAGACCCTTGACTAAGATCTCCTCCAAGCATGAGTCAAATCCTTCCTCTTTCTGCATTATCACTTCTGCCACATCTTCCAACACTTTGTCTTCCAACACTTTGTCCTCTAGGTTAGGAAACCCTAGAATATTAGGTCTTCTCTTCTTTGCTATAAAGAGATCCCTTTTCATCTTTCTTTGGATACCTTGTGGACCTTAATACACAACTGAATGAGACCATTTATGTTGTTTCCCTTGACTGTTGTTGAATCCGCAAAAATTACCTTGCTGAAGTATTCACATGTGCTGACAGAAACCCTAGAATATCCCTCCTTTCTTCGCTTTCCTTTTCTTCCTTCTTTGCTGGATAAGGAGGCCTAACAACCCTTATATATTAACCCAAAACAGCGAGATGGTTCCTACTGCACTTGACCGCAGACAAACCTCTTTTTCCCTCGCAGGTGTCGTTGTTGATGTCCTGGAGAATAGCCCTGTACCTTTGTTGTCCTTCCTTGTCTCTTCGCTGCCCTAACAAACTTCTTATCCACCTTTACTGAGTTGTCCTCCAACGTTCTAGTCACCCTTTTCTTTGCGGATGTCAAAGCTTGTGTTATATGTCCAAATGAGGAACAGGCAGCCTCTATAAATAGAGGTCTATCCCTCCTTTCTCAAGCCGACATGACTATCCATTAGGCTGACTTGACTGTCTCCTAGGCCGACTTGATAGTTGCATTATATTTCACATTTATTCATCGTTTTTGTTGCTTGTAGACTTCGTTGGTGCTACGAGAGGATTTGACCATGCTTGGAATTATTTCCTTGACCTTGTATGATGACTTACATGATGTAACATGCCCTCAAAGGGTCTTTTCATAATTACATTTTAACTTTGACTCTCTAAAAGCACTTCAAAACGTGCTTAACCTATTTTCAATGATCAAGAAACTCATTGACAAATAAGACAAAAATAATTTCTCTTTTCTTGAACAAGTACAAATATCAAAATTACATTTATAAAGACCGAACCTAGTTACATTTTCTCCAACATAAATCTTGGTAAATGGCTGCAAATGACAAAGTGACTTGTTGTTCTACACTTTCAAATATGAAAAAACGTAGAAAACAACAAGCCGAAGCCCCTTTGGGGGCCACCCATAAGTGTATAAACACTTTAGAAAGTTGGATCTATGGGTGGGAAGGCTAGGGCAATGAATAAGTAATAATAAAACAACCTAGCCCTTTATAAATGAGTAAAACTAATGATAATGAAATTTGGAAATTGTTTACACCAGTGTCACGAACAAATCGCGATGTTTTGAAAAAATCGCGAGTTTTTCATACCAATGATTTTATCGGCCAATGCTATCTACGATTTTCTCAACAATCTGATCTTTAAAAATCATGGGGGCAGAAAAAAAACGAACTTTTAAAGCCAAATTCAGTTTTTTTTGCTCATTTTGCAGACAAAGGGCAAGAGTGAGAGCTAAGGAGGAGAACTCATCTACAAGAGAAAGAGAGAAGAAAAGTGAAGGAATTTAGCATCCCAAGCAGAAAAAATCAAGTTTAGACCAAGTTTTTTATCGCAGAGCGTGGTTTTCAGGTATGGGCATTCAAATTTGGCCCTTTTTCTTGTTTTTTCTTGTTTTTCCTAGGATTTCTATCACCCATTTATTTTCCATGGTTTTTGTTTAGATTTGAGTGTTTTTTTTTTTTTTTTTTTTTTTTTTTTTTTTTGCATTTAGTGGAAAGAGTTTTTTTTGGTCAAAAATGCAAAATCTTGATTGTTAATTTTATTTGTTTAATTTCTTTTTGTGCCCAAGTTTTTTTCCAACATTTTCGTTTCGGTTTGAATGTGTATTTTTTGTCATTATTGTTGCATTGAGTTGAGGGTTTTTTCTTGTCAAAAATTCAAAATGTTGTATGTAAATTTTAATTTCATTTCTTTAACTTGCAATTCTTCTTGTGCCCTTGGTTCAAACTTCCAACTTCAATCTTATATTAAAACTCAAGATTCGAAGTTACAAACATGCCAAGGAAATTGGACCCTCTATGGGAATTTGGTGAACCAGATGGAGGGTTTGACAGATCAAATTTGACTTGCAAGAAATGTGGGCATCATATGACGGGGGGTATGCAAATTGAAGTATCACCTTGCACAAGTTCCTGGACATGAGGTAGGGCCTTGCTCAAATACAAATCCAAAAATCATCCAAAGAGCCCTCAAATCATTGGAAGAAATAGAGACAACCAAATTGTCCAAGGCAGCTCTGAAGAGAGTCAAATAGCAGGGAGTAGAGTGTCAGGATTGGGAGGTGACCATGAGAGTGGCACTGGTTCTACTTCACCATTAGCGTCTACACCCAACCCTATAGCTACTTATCATTTTTTTGTTCCTAGAACCACACCTGATGCACAACCATCTATCTCGTCAGTTATTCAAAAAAGAGAGAAGGAAGAAGCTGACAAGTTGTTGGGCAAGTTTCTTCTTTGGAGTGATAGTCCTTTCGGCGTTGCCAGGAACACGGTTGATGTTATTGCTATTGTTGTCCCAATGTACAAATTCCCTTCATATGATAACTTTAGAGGGCGCATTCTTCAAAATGAAAAGGTTGACTGCACTAAGAGATTGAAGGAGTTTAGGGAATCATGGGCACACATAGGATGCATTGTGATGTCAGATGGTTAGACCGATCAAAAGGGTAGAAGCCTTATTAACTTCTTGGTTAATTGTCCCAAGGGGACAATGTTTATGAAATCTGTTGATGCATCTACACATATCAAAGATGCACTGCTATTATGTGATTTGTTAGATGTGTTCATTCAGGAGGTAGGTCCACAAAATGGTGTCCAAGTCATAACGGACAATGCTACAAATTATGTTGTTCCTGACAAGATGCTTATGGAGAGGCATCCTAACTTATTTTGGACACCTTCTGCTGCACACTACAATGATTTGATGTTGGAGGACATAAGAAAAATTTCTTTTGTCAAGGATATTGTTGACTCATCAAAAAACATTATAAAATTTATATGTAATCATGCATTTGTGCTTCATTTGAAGAGAACATTCACCAACAACAACAAGATGGTACGCCCTTCCATTACACAGTTTGCCACCAATTTCATATCTCTTCAATCCCTCTTGAATTCTATGTGGTATGTGAAGAGAATGTTTCTTTCAGAGGAGTGTTGTGCTTTGGCATATAGCCGCAAACCAGAGGGAGAGACCATATGCAGGTTAGTTTCATACCAGGAAAGCTTCTAGGAGACAGTGCAAGAGGTGTGTAGCATTACTAAACCTTTGGTAAAGTTTCTTCGATTAGTTGATGGAGACAAGCCTGCAATGGGCTACTTGTATGAGGCCATGGATAGGGCAAAAGAATTCATTTAGAGCTACGATGATGGTAAGGGGGATGAAGGGTTTGAGAAACAACTCCTCCTATGGGAAATGATTGATGAGCAATGGAACAATACACTCCATTGTCCAATTCATGTTGCAGGGATCTACTTAAACCCCGCATTTTCTTACTCATGTGGTCTCTTATTTGATGTTGAGGTCATGGATGGATTCTTCACTTGTGTTCAGAGGATGGTGCCATCTCCCGCAGAACGCGCAGAAATACCCAAAAAAATGGAGATATACAAGATGGCAGGTGGCACATTTAGCTTTGACATGGTTGTTGTGGATAAGAAGACTAAATTGCCAGGTAAGTTTTAGTTTGTTTCAAATTTCATTGTCTCTTCAAGTTCATACTTTGCTTCAACTTTCAAATTTCATTTTTTTTCTTATGTTTATCTTATTTGTTGTAGATGCATGGTGGAGAAGCTATGTTGGCAGAGTGTCCAATCTCCGAAGGCTTGCCATTCGAGTGCTTAGCCAAACATGTAGCTCTCGAGATGCGAGCGCAACTGGAGTGTATTTGAAAAAAATACACACCAAGAAGCGCAACAAGTTAAAAATTAAAATATTCCAAATTTCCAATTAATTTTTTGAATTCATTAAATAAAAAATTAATTATTATTAATGTATTATTTATAATTTATTAATTAATAATTTATGACCCTTCTACAGGTTGGAGTCCCAACGACTTAATGACATGGTCTACGTCTACTACAATCTTCGATTGTGGGTGAGACAACTTGAGAGGACACCTAATGTGGAGGCCATCTCATTGGATGGGATTGGCACCAATGTTGCATGGAGGGTTGAGCCGAGAGTCCTATCATGGTGTCATCACCTGATTGGTTAGAGCAAGAGGTAGTGGAGGGGGTAGAGGAGGAGGAGTAGCAATAGGTGGAGTTGATAGCACCTGCCCTTGTCACTAGTAGAGGACATGTTCTGCCTCCTTTAGCTCCTAGTTCTTCAGCTTCCAGAGCACAGCGGAGTCCACTGCCATCCTCACCACCTTCTTCATCTAGAGGGAAAATTGTTACATTTTCTCGCAAGGGGGGCAGAGGAAATCAGTAGTATTAGTTATTTGGTTCATTTCATTGTATATGACATTATGTCTCATGATAAGAGATATATTATTATATTTTTTGTTGATATTTTGAGGCTGAGTTGGAACTCGGGACTTGGTATTCGGGACATGATTCACTGTTATGTGTGATGTAGCACTAGACATTATATTACACATCTTATATATTAGTTATTTTTTCATATTTATGTGTCAATGCATTTATTTTATGTTGTGGATGCTTTAGATATTAAAAAAATTGAAAAAAATAATGTATTTGCCGTTTTTTGCCGATTTTTACCAATTTTTTCCCAATTTTTATGATTTTTTCACTTTCAAACCCTTGTTGATTTAATCCCGATCGAGATGTTCGAAACATTGGTTTACACAACAAAAGGGTCAAAACCAAATTTATTTTTTATCCATATTTTTAATTTCCAGCAAGCTGAAAATTAGTTATCACTTTAAAAATTTGACAAAATATAATCCAAAACTAAAAAAGGACAAGTGGTTATTAATACATACCTTTTTGATCAAACACTTGAGAGAGAGTTTCGCCTACCACTCAAAAGTAGTTGTTGTAAATAGTATGCAAATTTGTAACACGCTTGGAAAGCCCTTGAAATCACTTGTGATTTGTTTCCCTACACAATGCAAAAGAGTTGTACGGATACCTTCCTTGGGCCAAATGGATAAGATTCTAGCAAAAAGCAAGTGATTCAAATAGCTAAAAGATAGATTTGAAACACAAGCTAACAAATTATTATTTTTTATAAAACAGGAAAATAAAAGAAGTTTTGTACTTTAAATAAATTGGTTATTTCAGTGAGCCTTCCCTCGGGCCTTTCAAGTTAACTTTTCCAAGTGTCAGATTGATCACAACCCCTTCTAGATTAGCCTTGTGATTTGGACTAGGAAAGTCTGTCACATTCACTCTAGAGTAAGATAATTGTACTAGTCACCAAATGAAATGAGGAGCAATTTCCATTGAAATACCTCCAACCACTAAGATGACTATGGTATTGAGTGAGATCTTGTCCTTACTAAAAGAATCCTCGATAAAGGTTTGTCCAACAAAATGGATTTGATAACCTCAAGTTGTTAAAATTGGGCAGCATCGATACAAATTTCTGTAAAGGGAAAACCCTAGGTCCCCCAGAGAAAACCCTTGAGCCCCAAGAATATATTTGGTTATAAAGAATTGTAAATTGGACAAACAAATTATTTGGGCAAATAATTGTAAGAGTTTGGAAATTTATTTTTAAATATTCAATGCAAATTCAAATAAAAGTATTCCCTCCATTTCTAAAGTCGGCCTTTATAAAATACAAGGGTTACATTTGGTATCAATCAATAGAAATACAAATTGATGGGAGCCCATAAAAGATCATCGAATTGAGAATTATTGGGAGGTTTGTGTCTATCTTCGCATTACATTTCAATTAATCGAAGTTTTCAAGTTCATGGTTGTGCACAATCTGTCTCTCATGGCTCACATCACTATCTCGCTAGACTGTGGCTACAAGATTATCTTCCTCGCATTTTTAAGGTCTCTCTCTTGCTTATATGATCTTGCTCTATGACATAAGGTTTCGTTGTTGAATTGTCTCACTAGCATCAGCTTCAGGACTATCGCAACTATTGGTCTCATGGTATCTATACATGGCATCTCTAATACTTGTTCTTTGGCATCTTTGCAATAGTGGCTCTGTAATGACATATGGAATCATTCTTGATGGCATATGTTTTCGCTCTCTATTTCACTATAATGGCTATAGAACTCTCGCATATAATGACATGTTTCGATCTTGTAGTAACAATGCTCCCATTGTTATGGCACTAAAATCACACCTATGAACTTGTATTCGTCTCTCTATATGGCACTCGCAATGGTATATGATAGCTTCTTTGTATGGTAAATGACCTTGCTCCAGTACTTTATGGTAATGATCTCACATCTGCTAAGATCATATGTATGGTTCTTCTAGATGAAATATATTTAGTTTCATTGCATATTATGTACTCACAATATGTATGGTATCTCTGCAATATATGTATGATTGGTATGGTCTCAACAGTGTATGCTCATAGTCTCGATGTGTTACCTCTACAATATATGTATGATTGGTATGGTCTCAACAATGTATGCTCATAGTCTCCCTCCTTCATCTATAGTCACTAGCATATGAGGAAGGATGATCTATGGTCTTTGCAATGTATAATATATATACTTTGCAATCAATAGTGTAAATGTATGCCTCCGCACTGTAGTTTATGTATGACCTCGGCACTCATGTATGGCATCTTTGGCATCACAATTTCCATAGTTGTATAGCCTCGTTGCAGTTCTAAGTAGTGATGGTATGATTGGTATGGTCTCAACAGTGTATGCTCATAGTCTCACTCCTTCATCTATGGTCACTAGCATATGAGCAGTGCTGATCTATGGTCTTTGTAATGTATAATATATTACTTTGCAATCAGTAGTGTAAATGTATGTCTTCGCACTGTAGTTTATGTATAACCTCGGCACTCATGTATGGCATCTTTGGCATCACAGTTTCCACATTTGTATAGCCTCGTTGCAGTTCTAAGTAGTGATGGTATTTATATATTGCAACCCTATTGTTAAGGTATGGTATGCTCTATGCTTATAACAGTTCACTTCTTTTTCTTATTATATTCCATAGATTAGCAATCACATGTGCATAAAGTAAAGTGCAAATAGAACACTAAACAAACAACAGAAAACAAGCCAAGACAAGAGACACAAGATGTGGCAGCTAGCCAGAGACAAACCCCACAATGTGTGGGGAAACCCTTTGATCAAATCTTCTTTTATCTTCAATAATTCAGCAGAAAGAAATAGTACAATAATTCTGATTTATATCAGCAGTAGCAAACCCTAGATCAGCAGCATTAGCATTAGCGACTTCATCATCAAAACTAGGGTAGTCGATATCTCACAAACCGACTATCGAATCGGCTTGATTCCACCACCAAAAGTTGCAGCCTTCAAAGGAAGTTCAGATGAATCTACAGCGCAATTTAGAAGAGGAGGTTAGATGGTCCACGCTGGTCAAAGTTTGGATCTGCAGTTACAGCTTCAGTTTCAGCAGTTTCCTTCAAACTAAGGCAGTTGATATCTTGCAAACTGACCGTCGGATCGACTTGATACCACCACCAAAAGTTGCAGCCTTCAGAGGAGGTTCAGATGAACCTACAGCGCAGTTCAGAAGAGGAGGTTAGATGGTCCATGCTGGTCAAAGTTTGGATCTGCAGTTGCAGCTTCAGTTTCAGCAGCTTCCTTCCACATGTGTGAGAGAGAGAGACCCATTTCTACGCAGTAGAGAAGCGACTCTTTTCTGTGCAGTAGAGAGAGAGAGATGTGATGAGATGAGTGAGTGAAAATGAGGAAAAGACCTCCTGTATTTATACACAATGTTGAGGTTTGAATAGATGCGACTGTTGGGCTTCTGAGCTTACATGAGTTGTAGGTTGGCTTGATAATAATTCCATAATCAAAATAAATTCATATCTCCATAAATACTTATCGGAATCGGATAATCTTCAGATCAATCCTACACCTCTCGACGAGAGAAATCTAAAAAAAAATATTATCAGCCATGAATGAGATGGCCCACATGAAGTTTGGCCCTAGTTGCCAATTTTAACACTCCCTCTCAACTAGGGAGAACTTCATCTGCAATCTGTCTGTCAGTCGCTATTATTCATCCATCAAATGCACTGCCCTGTACAGCCTGACCCTTGCCCTACTCTGCTCTATTCTGCATGTTCTGCTTTGTCTTCTTCTGCTCTGTACTGATCTGTATTGTTCTGCTTTGTTCTGCTCTGCTCTTGCATTTGTTCTGTTCTGCTCTGCTTTTGTCCGAATTATGAAGAAGAAATGATCGAGGATGTATCATACTAACTCAAAGTCAGTCTCAGAGTATGTACCATTGGTCCCAAACCAGTCTTAACCAACCCGAAGTCAGCGTCATAGTGAGTACAACTCCACTGGTCCCAGACCAATATCATCCTCCACTGACTCAAAGTCAGTCTCAGAGTGCGTACCACTGGTTCCAGACCAGTCTCAGCCGACCCTAGTCAGCGTCATAGTAGGTACCACTCCTACCACTAGTCCCAGACCAGTATCGCAGTCTCAGAGAGTGTACCATTGGTCCTAGACCAATCTCAACCGACCCGAAGTCAGCGTCATAGTATGTACCACTCTCACTGGTCCCAGACCAGTACTGCACTAACACGAAGTCAGTCTCAGAGTATGTACCACTAGTCCCAGACCAGTCTCAACCAACCCGAAGTTAGCGTCATAGTATGGTACAACTCCTACCACTGGTCCCAGACCAGTATCATTGATCCCAGATCAATGGAGGTCATCCTAGCATAGGGAGTACGGTAGATACAGTGATGTGTCCATCGGTACTACTATGGTCCCTAACTTCATTTCCCTGCTCATTGATCAGATGAGAGGTACTTCCCATGAGTCCCATACTACATGGGTAGGATGCCTCGATAGGAGAACTAATCAATCTTGTACTCACAAGAGAACACATCAATCCTGATACAATCGCCATGGAGAACACATCAATCCAGGCCTCATAGGAGAACACATCAATCCTACTACACCATGGAGAACACATCAATCCAGGCCTCACAGGAGAACACATCAATCCTACTACAATCGCCATGGAGAACACATCAATCCAGGCCTCACAGGAGAACACATCAATCTTGCTACATAGTCGCAATGGAGAACACATCAATCCAGGCCTCAGATATCCCTGAGTGAACCAACTGTAATATATCAGAGGTCTTGCTTTGGCTTGAGGGGAATGGTCCCCTTTTGAGCTTTCCTTCGGCACATCCTAGACATACACCTTCTTTCTCTACTTTAAATTCGAGCATCCCTGTCACCATTTGTCTTACACCAAGTAGAGCTTTATAATGAAGTGGGGCAAACCTCTGATGCCAAAGTTTGGACTGAAGAGATGTGTCATAAGACATGACACCTAGTGGACTTCCATCAACCTAATATAATGAATCAACATGAAACCCAAGAGTAAAGGCATCTTTAACATTATTTTTCCATATACGTACCTTGCCATCGCTAAAGGTTACCTTGTAGCTTTTGTCTTCCATTGCCGAGATGGACACCAGGTTCTTTTTTATTTTGAGGTCAGGTGCATTTAATACATCCTGGAATTTCTAGTCTTCTTGAATGGTTGTCCTCTTCCTTGATTCCCAACTCTCCTCTTACCTTTGCTATTGAACTTGTCATTCCTTTGATTGCCATCAAAGGGATTTTGATCATCGTCCTAGTGTGAGTCCTTTCTATCAGGGCACTCCCTTGCATAGTGACGTGCTTTATCGCAGATGTAACATTGTCCTTTTCTTCCACCCTTAGGTCCAGCCTTTCCTTTTGATTTAGTCCCGGAATTATTTCTTTTCTTAGCATGAGAAGAAAATGCAGCAAGAGGACCTTTAGGCATGGGCATTTCTTGCTCTTCTACCCTTGTTTCTTCTTGAATGCATCTAGCCATTAATTCCTCGAAACCAGGATTATATTATTGTTCATAAGAGTAGTCCTGAACACGTACCATTCGGATGGTAATCCTCCAAGAGTCGTGAGTGCCATTTCTCTGTCAGTAATAGTCTTCCCAATAAATAGGAGATCGTTCTTGATCTCGGTGATTCTTAAGAAGTATACTTGCATACTCTCATCTTTACCCTTCTTGATTTCCCTAAGTTTATTTCTAAGTGTTAGGGCCTAAATCTACCTCAGGCTGGGAAAGGTAGGTCTAGGGTAACATCAAACCACGCTTAACTTGGTAGCTAGCCCTACCAGGTCGGGAGAGGGCTCTCTCCTTGTCAATCTCAGAAAAATATAGCAAATGAGGCTTGAGATGATTGATGTAAAGACTAATTTTAGGCTAGGTATATGATCAGAGGATTTTGATTAAATTTTATGTTGGTTTGCTAGATCAAAAGTGAAAGGCAGTTTTGGGTCCGAGGAATGAACTCAGTCTTGCAGAGATTTCTGTGGGGCGAGGTAGGAAAATGCTTTAGTACTTTGAATTAAGTGAAATGGAGAGTCTTAGGACTAGTGAGGAGTTGGAGAGGGCATGAAAGTGTCATGATTCCTCTTCAAACAGTAGAAAACATGTAAAGCTAAACAAACCCTAAGGTAGAGCACTGCAACATCAATGGATTCCACCTTTATACTTGATTCATTTAGTTAAGCTGAAAAGAGAGAGATAATGGCATACATAAACACATGATAACTTAAATTACAGAAGTAGAAACAATAATAAATCACCTTGTACACAAGAATCCCACAAAATGTTGCAAACCCTAGTCTATTTCCTTGCCAAACTGCAGAGATGAATGTACAATGATGCTCAAAGCTTTCACAAGAGTCCAACCTTGGAAAATCACTGAAAAAACACATGATATAGACCTCTAAACCACCTGTGCTATCCATCAGGGGTCAAATCCATGAGAAGAGGGGTGGTTTCAACCATATCTAAACAAGGAACACAAAAATAGGCAGTGGAATAGCTTGCCTCTAAAACCTAGGAAACTGATTCATTCAACTCCAAACCACCTACAACTGATGTATCTACTTTATCAAGTCAATTTTGATCATTTTTACATAATAGTACATCAATTTACATCATGTCAGCTCATGAATTTGACCATAAGAGAGAAAAAGTCAAACTAGAATAAAACTAGGTGAAAAACAAAGTTTTTGAGCAAAATTGGCACTTTTTCATCTTGTGTGTAACGCCACTTTTCTGTGCGTAGCGCTTTTTCCGAGCTAAATTTGGAGGCCTTCCCCTTCACCAAATTTGCTACAAGTTAGCTTTTTGGAAAGGTATGTTTGTCTACTTTCTAGGAAAAGTGGATTTTTTAAATTTGGTGCCCATTTTCCCATCAAAAAAGTAGTCCTCCCAACATTGCTTCCTGTGTGGCCAAAAAGTGGCAGAGAGGGCATTTTTTAGGTGTTTTTGGCCCTTTTGATGACCCAAAACTTGTCAAAATTTCCTAGTAATTTTTGGGTATGCATAATTTTTCATGAGGAATCCAAAAATTCAAAGTTTTCCTCCAAAGGAGGTCCCTGTCAAAAGCGAGCGCCAAGTGGTGCTACGCACCTGCCAGAAAAAACCTATTTTTTCCTTGAAAAATTCAAAATTGTCAAAAATTTTGCCAAATTTCTTGAAATTTGGCATGAGTGATCTACATCAAGTACTATTCTAGGCCAAGGAAGCTTCATCCAAGATCTTGAGCTTATCTTGCTCTTTCTTGCTCCTCAAAGTCTTCTTCAACTTGGCTTTTAGGCACCTTATCCTAGTTTTGCAAATTTTGTTTCGTGCCAAATAGTGATAAGCCATGTGTCGCAACATCTTTTTCTCCTTATTGGCCTTTTCAAGTAGCTTCTCCAAGTGCATATTTTCCCTCTCTAGCAAAGATTCCTGATTAGCATGAATCTCTTGCTCGAGGGGTGTCAATTTGACTTTCTTTCTTTTTGCTACTTGCTTGTTTTCCCTTATGGTTTGCAGATCCATGATTGTCTGTTTATCCTCCAACTGCTTGTTTCATTTCTCAAGGTAATTAATGATCCACTTAGCCCTTTCAAGGTTAAGAGCTAAGGCATGGATGTCAGCTTCTTGTTCTTTGATGATCTCCTTGAGTTTTGAGATTTGGGAGCCCAAATCAGTATCCTCATCCTAAATCAAAATAAAACATCTCTCCTGACCTTCAGAAGGACCTTCCTCATGCATTGGTTGCTTCCCTTTATCCTGTACCTGCTCTGTTGAAGAAGAAGGCAAAGCCCCTTTCACCCTGAGCGAAGATAGTATTTGCCTGTTGTCTGGTGAAGGAAATGAGACCCTTTCCACTCCTAGTGGAGATAGTACTCGTTTTGTAGCTGCAAATAACCTCCTTGTCCCATTTTCATAAGTGACAAATACTGGCACACCTGTAGTTTGAGTCTCATGAGCCTCTAGTTGATCTGAAGGCCCTCCTTTTTCTTGAAACACTGATGGGGTCACTTGAGGGCTTTTGAAAGCTTCATGTGAAATAAAAGTATCCCATGAAACATTCAACAAACTCAGCTGATGCAAAACAACAATCTTGATCAATGAAAAATGATAGATATTGTTGATGACGAGGTTTCCTTTGCACCAATGTAGCCATTATCTCAATATTCCTTCATATGAAATAGGGAAGGTTCATCATTCTCACTCTAGTGAAATGCATCAATAATCTAACACGATAAGTGTACAAGTGAGAAAATCTCCCTTCATAGTTGAAGTATTTGATAATGAGCTTCATGAGTGGAGCATAAGTTTCTTGAAAGACCCTACTGATTTGCTTTTGATAACTAGCCTTGACATAAGGCTCATAATACTTTTTACCCACAAGCTGTTCTTTGTTCCACTGTTCACCCACATTTGGAATACCTGTAGCTTCAGCTATAGTTTCAGGTGTTAAAGTGAAGGAAACACCTGCTAAATTCACCTGGCCATTATGAAGATGAAGGACAAATAGTCTAGCAAGTTCGTGGTGGTATTTCACCCTCTCCACCATCTCACAAAACTGGTAGCAAGACTGATGTTTGAAACATGTTACTGCAAGGGGACAGGCCAATAACTCTGTAAGTGTGGTGGGCTCCTCCCGGATGTGTTTTCCTCCCTTATGTGGTTTTTGGTGCATGAATCTCTTGGGAGGAATCACTCACAGTTTCCTCATCCCTTTCATAAGCTGAATCTGTTTCCATCTTTGCCACTGTATGGTGCAAAATGATGAGTATGAAGAGATTTTATTTCAAGAAAAGGTGACTACTATTTTCTTCTTTGGGATTTGATGAGTGGGACTGATGAGTGGAAGGTTTTGATGCTTGTTGTAGGGTTCTTAGGGAGTGATAGGATTTTGGGAATGAGGATTAGGTTTAGGGAATAGTGGGAATTAGGTGTTAGGGTTTGGGGATAGAGGGTAGGATAAGTGTCAATGAGGGAGGGAAAGGGGAAGAAAATATAAGGAAATGTAGTAAAGGGAAAATTATGCAAAGGAGTAGATAAACAACAAGAATGACAAAAACTGCAAAACCCTAGGCAATTTTGCAATATAACTGTGCAGCAATTTAGGGTTTGAATTATCACCTTTCAAAACACCATCAAGGATGAGTAAATATCTTTTTATGGAAAATGGATGGATTTAATTACTTGTAGGGATGGTATTAGAAAAATTTGGAGCTTTGGAAGGTCAATTGAAAGAGTTTTTGGCTTGGCAGACTGGTGCGCCACGCCAACACCTAGGTGTGCTGCACCTAGCAGGTGTGTCGCGCCTCTTCAAACTGCTATGTAATTTCTGCGCCAGGTGCGCCGCGCCGAGAGAAATTCTTAAACTTAGTTGCAATTTCCCTCTATTTGCCTCAAAACATGATTTTACCTCTTGCTCTCTCTCATTTGCACAAATGAAGTTTTCAAATACCAAAAATTACTTTATATCCACCTTGGATTTTAATTTTTCATTTGAAAAACCCATTTTTCTAAAGTTCCTTTTCACTTTGTTCTTTAAAAAATCTGTTTTGCAGTTTGGCTCTATTTTTGTCATTTGATGGAGTAATGTTTGGATTTTCTTGTCTCTTTTGTAGGAGCTGGAGTGCAGGAGTTTGGCAAGATGACCCAGGGCTGCATCTCTGAACTTATTACATATAGGAAAATTAAAATTACATGAAATTTTTATACATAGAACATAAAAACTCTATTATTGAGTATATCATTACTGAAATTTTGATGCTGAGACCTTATTAGACCTCGTCATGTGCCTGCTAACCATTATCAAGCTTTTTCATGACTATGGTGACAAACCTTAGACCTAATGAGACTTGAAACCCTAAAATGACTACTGCAAATGAAATGAAATAAAAATGGCAGCAGATGATTTATACATACGGAAATAGGCCAGCAGATGAAAAACATGAGGGAAATTTGACAAAGAACCACTACCATAAGATGGTCCATGACCTAATTGAGTGTAGCTGATCGGCTGAGACACCTAATATGCATGCAAAAAGAAAAATTTTGATCACTTATAGAGGGATGAAGGTACCGACACTAACACTAAGAAATAAAAATTAGATTTGCATCATAACTTTAAATATACTCACCAGTCTATCGTAGATTTCCTTGGAGGTGTCCAGTTTAGAGATGTAGGCCACCAAGTGCTTGTCGATAGAGTCCCGGATGATCTTCTTTGTTTTGACTTCTCCATTTTTCCATTTGTCTGAGGCAACAACAGATGCATTTGATGGAGGCTCAACAATATTTCCTCTTACATGGTCCAACACTCCTTGATCTTCTAGGGTTAGATTGATAGACATCTTCCATCCATGATAGTGAGCTTTCTCATGGAGCTTGTCTTCAGTAGGAAAGGGTGTTGAGGACCCCATAGTTCTTTTAGGATAGCCTTGCCAATCTTCTCTTCGGTGATTGCTCTTGCTCTTGCTCGGGCTTTGTCTTCACCTCAGCTTTGATACCATGTTAAGTTATGGTATGTTCTATGCTTATAACAGTTTACTTCTTTTTCTTATTATATTCCACAGATTACTAATCACATGTACATAAAGTAAAGTGCAGATAGAACATTAAACGATTGACAGAAAACAAGCCAAGACAAGAGACACAAGATGTGGCGGCTAGCCATGGACAAACCCCACAATGTGTGGGGAAACCCTTTGATCAAATCTTCTTTTATCTTCAATAATTTAGTAGAGAGAAATAGTAGAATAAATCTTATTTATATCAGTAGTGGCAAACCCTAAATCAGTAGCATCAACATTAGTGGCTTCATCATCAAAACTAGGGCAGACGATATCTCGCAAACCGTCTGTTGGATTGGCTTGATTCCACCACCAAAAGTTACAACCTTTAGAGGAGCTTCAGACGAAACTACAACACAGTTATGATGAGGAGATCTTCTGATCCATGCAGGTCAAATTTTGGATCTACAGTTGTAGCTTCAGCTTCAGTAGCTTCCTTCAAACTAGGGCAGTCGATATCTTGCAAATCGTCTGTCGGATCGACTTGATTCCACCACCAAAAGTTGCAACCTTTAGAGGAGGTTTAGATGAACCTAGAATGTAGATTAGATAGGAGGTTTGATGGTCCACGCTGGTAAAACTTTGGATCTGTAGTTGTAGCTTCAATTTCAGCAGCTTTCTTCAAACTAGGGCAGTCGATATCTCATAAACCGTTTGTCGGATTGACTTGATTCCACCACCAAAAGTTGTAGCCTTTAGAGGAGGTTCAGATGAAACTACAACACAGATCAAAATAGGAGGTTTGATGGTCCATGCTGGTAAAACTTTGGATCTTCAGTTTCAGTTTGAGTTTCAGCAGCTTCCGGCTTCACATGTGTGAGAGAGAGACCCTTTTCTGCGCAGTAGAGAAGAGACTCTTTCCTGCGCAGTAGAGAGAGAGAGATGTGACGAGTTGAGTGAGTCCAAATGAGGAAAAGTTAGTGTCATAGAAAGAGAGAGAGATTTGACTCACCATTTGTGCATTTGTGTTGAGAGCAAAAGCTGTGGAGAAAAAAGAGCAAACTTGCCCCCCAAAGAATTGGACTATTCAAATTGGATCAAAATCATCAGGTAACCCCCAATTCAAGCTTGCATTACTTTATGATTGTTTTTATAAATTTTTATTAAGGTTTGGTTGTAGGAATTTATGTTAAAAATTCCAACGCGGTGTATACATGGGTTGGACGTTATAGACGCCCGTATACGAAATCCCTACACGCGATTGTGTGTGAAAGGGACCCGCGTATATGCGGTTTGAAATTTAAACACAAAAATCTAACAATTAGAACACAA
The DNA here is from genome assembly GCA_000404065.3 of Pinus taeda. Taxonomy (NCBI): domain Eukaryota; kingdom Viridiplantae; phylum Streptophyta; class Pinopsida; order Pinales; family Pinaceae; genus Pinus; species Pinus taeda. Next base: position 26,807 of record APFE030373094.1, read on the forward strand.
TTTTTTTTCAGGATGACAATCACATGGAGAGAGAGGGAGCATACTACCATTGATAATGAAGTTATGAATGATCAACAGGCCTTAGATGCATTGAGGGGATGTGGCTTGTTGAAATTTGTCAAAATGCCCAACATGAAGGCCAACACCCGTTTGCTTGAAATGCTAATCCACTATTGGAGTATCGAAGATGATGCATTTATGATTGATCAGATTCCTTTGAGGATAGAGGTGGCGGATATTTACTTTACCACTGGTCTCTCTCGGAGAGGAGAGATTGTACATTCGACTGGCCAGACATGAGGTAGTCTTTCAGTGAAAGACTATGTACACATTTACTGTCCTCGGCATCCAGAAAAAATTGGAAGCCAGATTCCAATAAAACATGTAGAGAGCTTATCCTTGAGGATTCTACTATTCACCATAGCCAGGATAAATGGATTAGCCTCATTGCACCAAGCTTCACGAGTATCTATGAGCTTGGCCGTGGAGTGCCTCACCACTGTTTTTGATTGGTGTAAACCTCTTCTTACCAATATGAAGAGCCAGTCATCCTCCATTCAGAAAGGGCAGACCAAAATTTTTGGGTATGGGACCATTTTATGCTCCTTCTTCGAGAAGGTGCCTGGGCTGTGTCCCAGAGTATCAGTCTCTATTAGTAGCCCCCGAGATCCTCAAATGGGTAGGTGGGATGACTTGATGAAATGCCTTGGTGGCGGGGACGTGTCGAGGACTAATTTCGATGATGAGTTCTTCTCGTGGTGGGAACAACAAATCATCACTATGGACGACTATCCCTATGTTGGCATGGATTTCAGAGGAGATCCAGACTTGGTGCTGCCACCAAACGCAACATGGGGAGAGATAGGTAACCATTTTTTAAGTTTTTATCAAGTTTTAAAGATTTTTTTATGTTTTTTAAATATGAAAATGAAATTAGAAATATTTTTGATGGGACTAAAATATTGACATAATGATCATGTTCCAGATGTGGGTCTTGTAGACCAGACAGATTTCCGAGGCACAGGCGTCATGGAAGAGGTGTTGAAGAGGTGGCTGCTGAGACAGAGAGAGTCTTATATGCAGTCCAAAGAAACTTGGTGAGATTGACTCACCCGGTATTGATGGTGGCCGTAGAAGATGTTAGGGTCCAAACCTAACCCCCTTATTTATGTAATAGGGTTGAGTCATAATTACAGTTAAGTAAAGAGTCAATAAATCCCATATTAATGATTGCAAGTGATTGACCCGCATTTAAAGAAGGGACCACAGTTAGTTGCAGTAGAGAGAGAGAGAGGTTTGACTCACCATTTGTGCCATTTGTTTTGAGAGCAAAAGCTGTGGAGAAAAAAGAGCAAACTTGCCCCCCAAAAGAATTGGACCGTTCAAATTAGATCAAAATCATCAGGTAACACCCAATTCAAGCTTGCATTACTTTATTATTGTTTTTAGAATTTTTTTATTAAGGTTTGACGCGAGGAATTTATGTTAGAAATTTCAACACGGCGTATACGTGGGTTGGATGTTATAGATCTGCGTATATGAAGGCCCTACACGCGACTGTGTGTATAAGGGACCCGCGTATACGCGGTTTGAAATTTAAACACAAAAATCTAACAGTTAGAACACAATTTTTTTTCAGGATGACAATCACATGGAGAGAGAGGGAGCATACTACCATTGATAATGAAGTTATGAATGATCAACAGGCCTTAGATGCATTGAGGGGATGTGGCTTGTTGAAATTTGTCAAAATGCCCAACATGAAGGCCAACACCCATTTGCTTGAAATGCTAATCCACTATTGGAGTATTGAAGATGATGCATTTATGATTGATCAAATGCCTTTGAGGATAGAGGTGGAGGATATTTACTTTATCACTGGTCTCTCTCGGAGAGGAGATATTGTACATTCGACAAGCCGGACACGAGGTAGTCTTTCAGTGGAAGACTATGTACACATTTACTGTCTTGGGCATCCAGAAAAAAATGGAAGCCAGATTCCAACAAAACATGTGGAGAGCTTATTCTTGAGAATTTTACTATTCACCATAGCCAGGATAAACGGATTAGCCTCATTGTACCAAGCTTCATGAGTATCTATGAGCTCGGCCGTGGAGTGCCTCAACATTGTTTTTGATTGGTGTGCACCTCTTCTTACCAATATGAAGAGCTAGTTGTCCTCCATTCAGAAAGGGAAGACCAAAAATTTCGGGTATGGGACCATTTTAGGCTCCTTCTTTGAGAAGGTGCTTGCGCTGTGTCCCAGAGTATCAGTGTCTATCAGTAGCCCCCAAGATCCTTGGATGGGTAGGTGGGCTGAACTGATGAAATGCCTTGGTGGCGGGGACATGCCGAGGACTGCTTTCGATGATGAGTTATTCTCCTGGTGGGAACAACAAATCATTGTTGTGGATGACTATCCCTATGCTGGCATGGATTTCAGAGGAGATCCAGACTTGGTGCTGCCACCAAACGCAACATGGGGAGAGATAGGTAACCATTTTTTAAGTTTTTATCAAGTTTTTAAGATTTTTTTTTTTTGTTTTTTAAATATGAAAATGAACTTAGAAATATTTTTGATGGGATTAAAATACTGACATAATGATCATGTTCTAGATGTGGGTCCAGTAAGACCAGATGGATTTCCGTGGCACAGGTGTCACGGAAGAGGTGCCGAAGAGGTGGCTGCTGAGATAGAGAGAGTCTTATATGCAGTCCAAAGAAACTTGGTGAGATTGACTCACCAGGTACTGATGGTGGCCGTAGAAGATGTTAGGGTCCAACCCTAACCCCCTTATTTATGTAATAGGGTTGAGTCATAGTTACAGTTAAGTAAAGAGTCAATAAAGCCCATATTAATAATTGTAAGTGGTTGACCCGCATTTAAAGAAGGGATCGCAGTTAGTTGCAAATGGGCCATGGTATTAGATAGATGGTATTAATAAGAACCATGGTATTGACCCATGGTATTGCATGTATGAATCCTATATAAAGGACAGAGACTCCCCTCAAGGAGCATCATGTATTATTTTGTAATTGAGCCCAGCTCTATTGGAGGTTGCCCCCTTGAAGAGGCAAGTGAACATTGCTTTCCTTTATGAATAATAAAAGACATGTTATTATTTCTTATTGTTCTGTGCTCTAGGTGTATTTCTTTGCATATTTGGTATTTTGGTATCTTCTCGCAGGTCAAGAGCATAACAAGTGGTATCAGAGCACTTTCCAGGGCTGGTGGGATCTCCATTTTTAACAGATTTTTTTTTTTGGCTAGAGACATGTTCCGACATCTTTAAAACATGAGATCTATCGTTGAGCGTATAAACCTGTGGATTTGGGCAGGCATGCATGCAGGAAATACAAGAGGTGGTCATGCTTGTTGGACTCCCTTGTAACCCTTGTGGGTACCCCTTCGAGTAGTAGCGCATTAGACAAAACCGTGCACTGACTGTCTTCCAAGTACCCTCTGGGTATATTGGAAGCCCCCTATGCTCTCTTGAAACCTCGCTATAGATAAACCGTCGGCCGTCTTGCTACTATAGTAAACCAAGAACAATACTTGGGGAGATTAGTCAGGCGTACGATAGGGTAGTCGGGTTGTACAGCTAAGGGTACGATTGATCCTCCTTGGTTGGTGCCTTGAAAGATTGGGCCGTGTTGGGCATTGGATAATCCAACGCTCCCCGTGTGGTTCGTGACATGGACTAACTGCCTCTCGAGGATCCGTTAACTCTGGCGATGCGTCCGTTTACTAACACCTGCGGGTTTTGGTGTAACGGCAATCGTGATCCCAACAAGTGGTATCAGACCCAAAGGTCTCGAGTTCGAATCACACCCGGCTCGCACTGGGGGGGAGATTGTTGGGCATTGGATAATCCAGCGCTCCCCGTGTGGTTCGTGATATGGACTAACAGCCTCTCAAGGATCCGTTAACTCTGGCGATGTGTTCGTTTACTAACACCTGTGGGTTTTGGTGTAACGGCAATCGTGATCCCAACAGGCCGAGTACTATTTTCAGACCCTTATGTATATTGTGATCTGTAGCACCTGACACTCCTTGAGACCATAGTTCCCTTGTCTCTCTCTAGATCAAGCATCATCTCTTCCAGATCAGATCTAGCAGGTGGGGTTTTGTCCTAGCCTCAACAACCAGTTCCGTCATTCAGATCTCTCAGATCCGCCATTCAGATCTATCAGATCTATTAGATCTGCCATTCAGATCTAGCCGTTTGGGTTTTGTAGCAGTCGCCACAATCAAATCAACCATTTAGATATAACAACAGGGGTTTAATCACTGCCACATTCCTACTCATACTCTGTAATTGAGGGTTCGCCAACAGATCTGAATATTTGTGTGAGCCCCTATCCCTGGGCATGATTCTCGTAGGACATTGGGAAGAATTTACTTTTCTGTGATTCGGCTACTGTAGTATTCCTAAGCGAGGAGTAAAACTCTGACCCTTCCGGGACACTTATAGGAGACTTAGCCCATAAGAATCAAGTCAACGGGTTGAGCAAGGTGGTACCATTCACTTGTTAGCATCAAAATTTTGGGTGGTCCCAAATTTTATTTATTTTTTTCGCGGTAACAACAAGTGCACTAGATCGGTGCATGGTACAAACCAGAGCTCAAGATATGGCCAATGAGAAGATCGACACCCTTGAACAAAAGTTGGATGCATTAATGACGACAATCCTGACCTTAGTTGACACAATCACAAAGGGCAAGTCAGGGGAACAATCAGAGGCATATGATTTTAATGAAAACATTGAGGGCGAGTCTAGCCATTCTCTTCACCTCTTTCGAAACCACCAAGAGTCCTAGCCGTGACCACCCAAGCTGAACATGTATAAATTTGATGGCTCTCATCTGGCGACATGGATAGCACAAATGGAGCAATATTTCACATTGAATCGCATCATAAATGATGTGACTTAGTTAAGTGTAGGTAGCATGTAGTTGGACAACGAAAGATGGCAATGGTGGCAGTGGCATCAACATTGCTATGGAAGGCCCGTGACTTGGTAGGTATTCGCAAAAGCCCTTTCGGATCGCTTTGACCATGAATTTAATTTTTTGGGTTGTCTCACTAAGCTCTGATAGATAGGAATAGTGCAAGAATATATTACAGCCTTTCAAGCCTTAGCCTTCCACGCAGGAGGTCTACGAGATGAGTTCTACTTGGAATGCTTTGTTAGTGGTCTCAAAGAATCCATACAAGCCCACGTCCGACTGCAACACCCAATCTCATGGCTGGATGCTTGCAAGATAGCTCATGAAGTAGAACGCACGTTAGTGGCCCAGTCGACTCGTCCAAATTTCATAGCCAAGGGTCACCCCACGCAGGCTCCAAGCACTACCCAAACACTTAAGGTTCAAAAGGTGTCACTAGCAGAAATGGCAAAAAGAAGAAAGCAAGGATTGTTTTACTACTGTGATGAGAAATACTCCCCAGGGCATAAATGCAAGGAACCCAAATTATTTCAAATTGATGCTATTGATCATAGTTCATCGAAGGAAGCCCGACCAATTGAGGAACCAGAGGAGGAAGATGAGGACAACTAGCCAGACACTACGCTCCCAGCTACACCTGACGAACCAGTTATCTCATTTCATGCTTTGGCAAGGATTTCTTCTCCCCAAACTCTCAAAATCATAGGTTTTATTAAGTATCACCTTGTAGTAGTCTTGATTGATAGTGGTAGTAAGCATAACTTTATCCATCAAAGAGTCGCTAAAGCAGAGCATTTTTTTGTCAGAGCAGTTTCTAATTTCCAGGTCCAAATTTCTGATGGGGGACAATGAAATGTGAAGGCCGCTGTGAAAACGTCAAACTTCAAATGGGGGATTACAAACTAACCACATGTTTTCCATACACATGGGAGGGTGTGACATTGTCTTGGGTGTTGAATGGCTTCGCATAATCAGCCCAATCACAATGGATTTCCAGGAGTTATATATGAGCTTTAAGCAGAACAACCACACACATGGCCTCCGTGGACTCCAGGCGGGTGCTCCCTCTATCATCAGCTTGCATAGGATGGAAAAATTGTTAAAAAAGGGCCATCATGGAGTTATAGCCAAATTTAATGTCATCCAGGACTTCGAACCCACTTCTCTTCATATTCATCCTAAGATGCAACAGATTTTAAAAAACCATATGCCGGTCTTTGACAAGCCTCATGAGCTTCCACCCTCAAGAGGGGAACATGATCATAGCATTACTTTGGTCCCATGGGCCCAACCACCAAATGTGCGCTCATATAGATATCCATTTGCCCAAAAGAATGAAAATTGAAAAAATCATCAAGGAACTCCTAGAAGCAGGCATCATTTGTCCTAGCATTAGTCCTTATTCATCGCCTATGGTCATGGTGCTCAAGAAAGATGGGGAATGGCGTATGTGTCCAGACTTCAGGGCCCTCAACAAGTTGATGGTCAAAGATAAATTTCCCATCGAAGTTGTTGATGATTTTCTGGATGAACTAAATGGGGCTCAATTCTTTACTAAGCTCGACCTTCGCTCGGGCTATCACCAAATTCACATGAAAGAAGAAGAGATTCCAAAGACTGCTTTCCAAACTCATGAAGGCCATTATGAATTCTTGGTCATGCCATTTGGTATTTGTAATGCCCCATCCACTTTTTAGAGCCTCATGAACCACCTGCTCAAACCATAGCTCAGAAAATTTGTCCTTTTTTTCTTTGATGACATCCTCATCTACAGCCGCACCTGGGGCACACATATTCAACATGTAGATTTGCTATTGCAATTGCTCCAGAAGCATAAATTATTTTTCAATATGTCCAAGTGCTCTTTTGGCATGGAAGAAGTTGAGTATTTGGGCCACATTGTGGGGCGTGAAGGTGTCAGGGTGGACCCAAAAAAGATCAAGGAAATGTAGGATTAGCCTCAACCAAAGACCTTGGATAGATTGGGAGGATTTCTGGGTCTCACAGACTACTATTGCAAATTTGTCTACAATTATGGTCACATTGCTAGACCCCTCACTAACCTTCTCAAGAAAAAATCATTTCTCTGGAATGATGAAGTGTAATAGGCATTTATAGCTCTCAAACATGCCATGTGTTCCACTCCCATATTAGTACTACCTGACTTCACCAAATCTTTTGTGATTGAATGTGATGCTTCAGGTATGGGTATTGGGGCGGTCTTAATGCACGAAGGTCGACCCTTGGCCTTCACTAGCCAAACTAAGTGAGACAAATCTAGGACAATCTACCTATGAGAAGGAGATCATGGCCATGTTAGATGCAGTAGACACCAGGCGACCATACTTATTGGGGCGACATTTCCAAATCCGCATAGACCATCAAAACCTTAAATATTTTTGGAGCAACGCCTATCCTCACCACGACAAAATAAATGGCTCGCCAAAATGTTGGGATATGATTATGAGATAATTTATAAGAAAGGGCACGAAAATGTTGTAGCAGATGCTTTATCATGCCAATTTGAGGAGGAAAACACCATGCTCGCAATCTCCCTTCCCATTCCAGAATGGATTGGAGAGGCTCGCAAGGAATGGTTTTCACATCCTTTTCTCTCCCAACTCATTAATAAATTGCAGGTGGATCCAAACTCCACAGCAAGCTACTCTTGGTAGGATGAGATTCTTCTCTACAAGGACAGAGTCATGATATCACCAACATCCACCCTCAAAAGTCGCATTTTGGTGGAGTTGCACTCATCTCCCACTGCAGGCCATTCATGCTTTCAGAAGACTTATGCTCGCACTCAACGTTCATTCTTTTGGATAGGCATGAAAAAGGACATTATTACTTTTGTAGCTGAGTGTGATGTATGCCAGTGCCACAAAGGAGAAACAATCAAATCCCTAGGCACATTACAGCCATTGCCCATCCCGGCCTCAATCTAGATGAATGTTTCTATGGACTTCATTATGGGTCTTCCGAAGTTAGACAACAAGTCAGTCATCATGGTGGTTGTGGATAGACTTTCTAAGTATGCTCATTTTTGCACCCTACCCCACCCTTTTACACTAGCTTTGGTGGCTCAATCTTTCATGGACCAGATCTTCAAATTGCATGGCATGCTCACTTCCATTGTGTCTGATCGTGACCCGATCTTCATCAGTAACTTTTGGCAGGAACTCTTCAGGCTCCAAGGTACTGAACTACAACTCAATACTTCCTATCATCCCCAAACTGATGGTCAAACTAAACTAGTCAACAAATGTCTGGAAACTTACCTTAGGTGTTTCACTTCAGAAAAGAAACATCTATGGGTACAGTGGTTACCTCTAGCTAAACGGTGGTATAACACTAACTATCATGCCACCAACAAAATGACTCCATATGAAGCAGTTTATGGTCAACTCCCTCCTTCACCTACTTCTTATATCCAAGGATGCTCGAAGGTACAAGCAGTGGATCAACTCCTACAGAACCACACAACCATGCTGGTCCACCTCAGAGAGAATCTCCATCAAGCTCAAAATTGCATGAAGCAACAGGCAGATCAACATCATTCAGAACACAAAATTCAAGAAGGGCATCAGGTATTTTTGAGGCTACAACCATATAAGAAAACATCACTCAAAGACAAGGGTTGTCAGATGTTGTCTCCAAAATTCTACGGACCATATCAAGTACTTCAGCGGATTGGAGAAGTAGCCTACAAGCTAGCTTTGCCACCCACTGCAAAAATCCATCTAGTCTTCCATGTCTCATGCGTCAAGAAAGTGATTAGGAACCATTGCCAAATTCAAACCAGTCTACCGGAATTGGATGAAGAAGGTTCAATCTGGCTCCAACCTAAACAGTTTCTTGACACGCGAGAATGGCACCTGTGTGACTGCACGATCAAGGAAGTCCTCATCAAGTGGAAAGACACCTCTCCAGAAGATGCGACTTGGGAACCAACCATTCTCCTTCAGCAGTTTCTGCAGCTTCAACCTTGAGGACAAGGCTATTTTTATGGGGGAGGGCATGTTAGGGTCCAACCCTAACCCCCTTATTTATGTAATAGGGTTGAGTCATAGTTATAGTTAAGTAAAGAGTTAATAAAGCCCATGTTAATAATTGTAAGTGGTTGACCCGCATTTAAAGAAGGGACCACAATTAGTTGCAAATGGGCCATGGTATTAGATAGATGGTATTAATAAGAACCATGGTAGTGCATGTATGAATCCTATATAAAGGATAGAGACTCCCCTCGAGGAGCATCATGTATTATGTTGTAATTGAGCCCAACTCTATTGGACGTTGCCCCCTCGAAGAGGCAAGTGAACATTGCATTCCTTTTTGAATAATAAAATACATGCTGTTATTTCTTATTGTTCTGTGTTCTGGGTATCTTTCTTCGCATATTTGGTATTCTGGTATCTTCTCGCAGGTCAAGAGCATAATAGAATACCTACCTGAAGAGATGCAGCACCGCATGGTAGGAGTACCATGAGACTGGGTTCACGTACTTCTGCGTGTGGCCAACGCAGTAGTCACCTTCTTAGCCGCTCATCCTGAGTCAGGTCGATAGATAGACTGGACATGATTATGCGCATTTAGTCCCGATTTTGTATATTATTTTTGAACACTTTATGTACACACGAGCAGTCTTATGATATATATATATATATATATACAGTTCCAAACTTTTGATGTTTGTTTTTAACTTGATGAATGATTGATATCACAAAAATTCTCGACAAAATATGCACAAAAATATAATATATACAAAGAAGTAATTGCTCGGCCGAAACCTAAGCAAAAGGCCTCTTAAGGTAGAGCCCATCAGGGGGATTTACTAGCTTGTTCCTAGAGATGTTTATAGGTGTTAGCGCTCAAATCTACCTTAGGCTGAAATAAGGTAAAACTCAAGGCTACATCAAACCATGCTCAGCCTCGTAGCTAGCCCTACGAGGACAGGAGAGGG